>CM045760.1:202799310-203089310 GCA_025200525.1 Camellia lanceoleosa
AATAAGAACTAGCATTTTGTTAAAGTTCTGCGTAAGCATGGTATGGAAAGAGGTAAAGAAAAACATCCAATGCTAGAATGTTTCTTCAAACTTTGATGATAAACTGAAAATAAGTAGTGTAAATTCTTAATGTAATGAAATAATTTAAACTTCCATGTGTTCTGGAAATCCTCTCACCAACAGAAATAGCAACTACTAAACCAAATCATACATGCATCTTCATATCAAGATTACGTTCCATATAAAAGATCTGACTGGAATTTTACTTTGTCCAGAATACGAAACACACAACCCTTCTTATCCAGGCTTTGGGTATAAAAGATAAAATACTACGGATTGAAAGAGCAAACAAATAACTACCGCCTACTATTATCATTTCCTTTCATGAAGGCAAAGGAATCCCAACTTTCACATGCCGAAAAATTTCTTGACCAAAATACCAAGGAAGAGCGAGAACAAGAACACAAATAATGACTTATTTATTTGACAACAACAATAACAATAATTACTCCCCATCAAAACCATACTCACATATTTTTATTAGGATTTATGTTCACAAGGGTTTTATGGAGAATTTTTAGCATGCCACATCAGGCTTACTTAACAGCTGCCAACCTTCTTCCTTATCCGGGCTTGAAACTGACAGTGTAAAAGATTAAAAAAAAAGAGTTAACAAATAACTACTACATGATACTAACATTTACTGCACAAGAAGTAGATATCTATAGCTTAGATATTACCATCACAAGAAGTAGATAAAGCAAGACGCTCCAAGAAGTGTATCCAATGGCCATCTTTTTCTTCTTTCCCTTAAGCTCTTCTCAGTTTCTTTCTTCTCACAAACAGAGTATTAGGAAGTCAGCTAATTCGAATATGGATAAAAGCAGCGCAGATCCAACTCGCAAAAGGACGTCTCCATCGAGGAGATTTTTTTTATTATAAAAAATCCAAGGAGATCTTCTTGATTATTGAAGAAAAAAATTTAAAAATTAGGAAAATACTCTTTATAAATCCACTATCCTGATTTCCTTTTTATCCTTTCATTTTCTTACTAGCATTTGAGAACATGTTAGTCTTGGAAAATTATTATATAGATAATGCATTTTTTCCTTGTTCTTGTCCCTTTCTGTTTCTTTTTTATGTCTCCCTTTTTTCAGTAGAAAAATGTTTTTACATATTTTTTTGACATTTTAGCATACAATGCAAAAAAAATTAAAGTAAAACAAAAAAATATTTTCCTGCGGGTAATGAAAACAAGTTTTTTTTTTCAAGGTAGAAAAAAGATTGGTTTTTTCTAAATGTGAAAAATATTTTCTAAACAGAAGTCTTGAACACCACCTAACCCTACAAGTCTCCCCACTACTGTGCAGCTCATGCGAGCTTCTACATGCACAAAAACTAATCACAAAAATCATTTTATGGATGACGTTTTTTGAAAAAATATTTCACATAGAAAGTGTTTTCAAGCTAAAACGAACAGCAAAAAGTTCAAAAACATCTCAAAATAGTTGGGATAAATTTCTACTATATAAATTTGATTTTTTTAATTTTGAAGATGAATATTGGCCAATTGAAGCAAAACAGTCTTTGATGATTGATTATCCATGGCCCATACTCTTGTCATATTCCAAAAATTAATCTTGAAATCGACATGTCACCAAACATAGATAAGATATCAAAATCCACATCGAATATCAAATTTCTTTTTAGTTAAAAAAAATATCTGGCAATGCAAACTTGATTTCCTCTTGGATCTCTACCTCATTATGGCTGATAAAGAGAGCTCAATATTATAGTAATCATAGACAGAGAGAGCAGCACTGGACACAATGCATTATTATCCATTATCATCATCAACGTGAATCGTATGGGTTTTTTTTTTTTTTTTCACCAAATGAATCTTTTATGGTTTTATGAAGTATGGATATTTCAAAATAGGGTGCCGAATGAAAGATCGGACACCTGGGAGACATTAACAAGTTGGGGACACGAGTAGGGACACGCTTAAAATGGTGTGTCCCCTTAATTTTATTATTTTTTGTAGGGGACACAAAAGGGACATGGCTGTGGGATACAATAGAACACGATTTACTGATTGGCTTGTCCATTTAATTTTTTTTGTTAGTGTGCAAGAAACATGGCAGGGACATGTGTGCTTAAATATGGATAGTTCATTAATTTTTTTTTAAATGTAGTGGTTTATATACATATATATTGAATTGATATTAGCTTTTATTAATTTTGATTATTTAGTAACATAATATTTAATCTACATAGCAAATATATATAATAAAATAATAATAATTTGCCTTGTCCTACCGGCCGATGTATCTCCATTTTTTTTGAAATTACCGATCTCAGATATGTGTTTAGAAGCTTCATACATAGCTTATGGTTTTTTATATTTTATTAAATCTTTATAAATAGTAAGTGGTCATAGAGCCACCATGCAGAATTTAGAGAAGGACTCTGAGAGTAATTTTATTAGTGATTGAAGACAGCTGGGATCAGCTTATGCTTTCTTTCATATTTTCTTCTCATTGGTCCTGGTAAGGGATAAGCATTCTCCCAGGGCAAAGTAGTACATAATATATAGGATGGACTGAAGGGACGGTTGAAACAACCAGCTTTTTGAGGTGTCGAAACCGCCCTTATTGTATTAGTATATTAGTTAAAAATATTTTTCAGTTATATAAGTCCGTCCCTGAGAATAGAAACATGTCTCTGTACAAATCCATTATGGAATTTCACAATTTTAACACTGAAATTTTAAAACTTTAAAATTTCACAATTTGAAAAGTGTGAAATTTCAATTTTTGGGTTTGAAGGGTTGGTTTTGTCGTATAATTGTGCATTAATCTGAATATTAGGTGAAACCTCCAAACCCCAAGGGTTTAAGAACTATCAACACTATGGCCTTGTTTGGGAAGTTAGCTATTTTAATAGGTTATTTTAGTTTTTGACTATTTTAATAGGTTAAAATTTTTGTGTTTGGGAAGATGGTTGGATTGGATGTGATGTTTGTGAAAGAAAAAGGAAATGATTATGAGTTTGACGACATTTTGTCTTATTGGCTATTTTAACCTATTTTATCTTTTTTGTGAATTTTTTGCCCAAAAGCCAATTTTTAGCCTTTCCCAAACAAGGCCATATAATCTTATATATTTTACCCTCTTCAAATCTAAATAATTTTATGGGTAAATTATGCAAATAATCCTTGTAGTTTACATGATGTATCAATTTAGTTCCTCAGAGTTTTAATTTGTTCGATTTGTTCTTAATTTAATAGATTGTGTCATTTAGTCTAATAAATACGGTTGTTAAGTTAATTTAACGGAAGGTCAAATAATATCTCAATTTGGTCCTCAGATTTTACACAATGTGTCAATTTGGTCTCTGTAGTTCCAATTTTCTTGATTTTGGACAGGACTAAATTATCACATTGTGGAAAATACAGGGCTAAATAGACATATTGTTTGGCTTTCCGTTAAATTAACTTGACAACCGTTATTTATTGGACTAAAATGACACAATCCGCTAAATTAAGGGCAAATCAAGCAAATTGAAACTAGGACCAAATTGACACATCGTAACGACATGGACTATTTACATAATCTTTCCTAATTTTAACTTAGCATCCCAAACTTCATAAAGATCTCATTAGGTCCGATACAATTTTGAGTATTCATAAAATAAAAAAATTAGCGTTTTAATCACAAAAATCAAAACAAGTTGTAACTCTTTTGTGTGTTTCTTTATTGAGCAGCTTGTTGCTAGCAGTGTTGACGCAAGAAAAGACCAAGGAGAATACTGCCAACTCATCATGACAGATCAGCCCATGCCGGAAGCAATTGAAGGCCCCATCATCCACCGGGCTCGTGTCATCACCTCTCTCCGACAAGAAAACTGACTGTCACACGACAACAGAAGCAGCAGCAAACAACAATCAACTTGTCAATGATTCTGCGGGGAAGAAGGCTTTTAGAAAGACTTTGAGCCGAGGCCAAATGTTAGTTCTTATCATGACGATGAAGTTGATGTGAAAGACAAGACATTTGTTAAAGATTTTGAGAGGAGGCCAGATGTTAGTGCTTATCATGACGATGAAGTTGATCTGAAAGGGAAGCCATTTGTTAAAGATTTTGAGCCGAGGCCAGATGTTAGTGCTTATGAACATTGAAGGACAATCACAAGCATGCATAGGAACTGGAAGTGGATTATGTGAGATATATCTATATGTATGGTTGAATCTAAATAATTAAGAAGCAAATGTTGTATGTTTGTGTGGTGTACTGGTTTAGAAGTTGTAGTTTGAAGTGAGTGATTATGTTTAATTACTCAAAATAAGAAAAGCTTGTGATGGTGATTGAATAATAGTAATAAAGTTTTGTGTTTTTTTACGTCAAGAAGTATTTACAAATGATTGCAAGTTTGTTAAAGTCTCAATAATTTTACGGATACAAAATTGACTACAGAAAAATACAGATAAATGTCACACACGTTAGATGGTGGGAGTCTACCTTGAGTAGAGCAGACTTTCTAATGATGAGCCTTACCGTCTAATGAGGATGATCGCATGTATTTTCTGTAGCCGGTTATGTGATTGATTATTTGTCTATAAAATAGCTCATCAGATCTCTAATTTGTAAGTAATTATCATGTCTTTTCAAAATTCCATATTATGTTGGTTGTGTGTTTGTCCAATAAGAGTAAATATGGTATACCATTATTTGAATGTTCCAAGAAGATCATCACTTGAACTTGATTATTAGATGACAATTACAAGTTTTTTTTTTCATGATCAATGAAAAAACAAGTTTTGTTTTTTATTTTTAGGTAGAAAATAGATTTTTGTATTCAAAACATGGAAATATTTTCTTGAGTCTTAACAATGCCACCAATACTATCAACACCATCATCGCCACCCTACCACCACCATCACTAGCTCATCAGTTCCAAGGTCGCAACTAATCACAAAAATCATTTTATGTGGGAAGATGTTTTCAAAAATATTTCACATAGAAAGTGTTTATGCTAAAACAAACAATGCATAAGTTCAAAATATCTCAGAATAGTTGGGATAAATTTCCACCTATATTCTATAACATTCTGATTTTAATTTCAAAAATCAAGTTCAAAGCAGAAGCATTTCCTAGTTTGAAGATGAATATTGCCAAATGGAGCAGACACTCTCTTTCAGTGGCAGAACCAGAAAAATAATTCAGAGGGACATTTATTAATTAAAATTTCAATTTGTTTCTTCTTCTCATAATCAATAACAATAGATAATAATTTTTAAATTAATATTAAGAACAAAATCTTTAATATTTAATAGAAAAGTTTTTAAACTTTTGATTTTACAATTAACGCTAGAAAAATCAAAATTAGAAACATGGTTTTACTTTATAACTAATGTATTATAAGCAATGCAAAAGAGTCTTATATAACATATGATAGATTATATAATAATATATAAATAATAGTGATACCACATCATCATCGATATATAGTATCACCAGCCAATAGTAAAATAACACAGAGAAGGTTAATCTCACTTGTCAAATATAATTAACAATTCAATAATTTCACATTTTCATAGTAGGGTTAACTATATTTACATGTAAATGAGGATTTAGTATTACTGTTACACTGATTTTTTTTTTATATATAAAATTTTTATACACAATAATGTAATTTGTTGTAGTTTTTTCATTTTCAATAAAAACAACTATCATTATTTTTGTAATTTGAAAAATATCATTAAGAAATCATTCTAGATGTTATTTCTATATAAATTTTTTATTTATTAATTATTTTCCTTAAATGCAAAAAAAATAAAAAAAACAGAAAAAAAATAAATAAAAAAAAATGAGGGAGGCATGTGCCCCTAATCCCTTCATAACTCCATCACTGCATAAGATTCACGTTGACGATAATAATGCATTATTATTGATCAATTAAATGTGAGTGCTCTCTTTGTTAATGATTGATTACTATAATACTTAGCTCCCTTGATCAGCAGTAATGAGCTAGAATCCATGAGAAAATGGAGTTCCTATTGTTGTTATTTTTTTAACAACAATGATTCAGAGCACTAGTTTTGGTTTTCTAATGAAGCATTAATGATACGGTAAGGAGAAAAAAAATTTAAAAAAAATAAAATAAACAAACAAACCAAGACCAAAACATCACATCACAGTAGATGGGGCCCACTACCAACTCATTAGAGCTGGCTTTAAAACTCAAGAATTAGAACTCCAAAGCATTTTTCTTTTTTTAACTAAAAAATGCAATTTTCATGTAGATTGATATCTTATCCATATCTGGTACTCTTGTTATATTTCAAAAATTAATCTTGAGATCGACATGTCACCAAATATAGACAAGATATTGAGAGTTGGTTTGGCATATGAGTTTTTTTGAATTTTTTGGTTAAAATAATTATGAAAAGATAAAGGAACAAATTATTTAGAAGTTGTATTTAAAATAGGATAAATCTATTTAGTCCCGCAATCTTTTAAATACTCTCAAAAGTCTACTACCTATTTTTTTTTCTTCATTCTTCATGTGCTTTCTCTCTCTCTTCCTTCTTGATTTTCAATGACCGCCACCATTTCTTACTTTTTCTTTCTTTCTAATATATAGTCACCCATTTACTACCATTGCTTGGGGTTTACCGACAACCATCAATCATTGACTCCTAACTTCACCATCACCGACGGCCAAAGAGACGAGTTTCCAGCGAAGAAGATGAGTAGATTTACTCAAATCTGATGTAAATCTGAGTAAATTTACATGTGATCCAACTAGATCTAAACCAAAAATAGTTGTCGAAATACAATATTCTCTCTATATTTGTTTCTTTCCTTCGATTTCTTAATTTTTCTACCTTTTCTCTGTTACACACTTCTATTCTCATGTTTTAATGGAGAATTTTCAAGTTCTAAACAAGTTATTTTTAAGTTTTAGTTACAAACGATGAAATTTGTAAAATTTTACAGTTTCAATTTTTTTCGTGTTGAAATAAATTATGCTTTAAAACTGTAAAATTTTACAATTTCATAACATTATTTTGAACTGTAAAATTTTGCAATTTCATAACATATTTTTCAGTTTGATTAATAAGGATAAATGCTTAATAGAATCATACTTTAAAACTATAACATTTTAGAATTTTAAAGCTTACTTTTTAGTTTGATCAATATTGGAGATTATTTGTTCAAACCCCACAAAAATTGAAAAATAATATATACTTTTTTTTCCATTGTTGTTTATTATTATTATTTTATTTTTTTGCTTTCAATTTATCAATATTTAGCACATTTTGCTATGTTTTTTCACTATAATTTTTCATTTATTCTTTTTTTATTTCTAATAATATTCTAGACATTTCGGTGAGTCTCTAATGAAATTTTTGACATTCAACGAACATTTTGGACATTACGGAGACTTCTAGTGATGTTCAGAACACTTCGGCGATACTTCGGTGAACTTTTGGTGATACCACAGTGACTTTCTAGTAATTTTGAATATTCCGGCGAGTCTCCAATGATCATCTGATGGAAGTCCCGTAGTGGTGGAATGTAGCATCATTTTTAAGGTTTTTAAAAAAAAAATAAGATTTTTTGGTAACAATTAAAGATATGTAGGACTAATTGGTGCAAGTGTTTTGTTTTGGGACTAGTAGATTTTAAACTTTGTATATGGGACTTACTGGTAAGTGGCCCAAGATAAAATAGACTAAGATAAAATGGCATATCTAAATTATAATCATTTCATTTTTTCTCTTAAAAAAGTCAAAAAATCTATGACAAACAAAACTTTTTAGTCCAAATTAAAATAATTAAAAAGTCAAAAAATCAAAAAACCAACCCACATCCAAACAAAACCTAATCCAAAAGAAAACTGCTTTCTTAATTAAAAAAAAAATAGCAATAATACGAACTCCATTTCCTCTTGGATTCTAGCTCATTGTTTCTGATCAAGAGAGCTAAGTATTATAATAATCAATTATTAACAAAGAGAGCACTCACATCAAATTGATCAATAATAATGCATTATTATCCATTATTATCATCAACGTAAATCTTATAGGTTTTTTATTTTGTTTTTCTTTCTTTCACCAACACAAATCTAACGGTTTTTTATATTTCTTAATCAATCCTACAAATAGAGTGGTCATAGAGCCACCATGTAGAATTGAGAGGACTTGAGACTAATTCTAATTAGTGATTGAAGACATGGGATCATCTTGTGCTTTCAAGACTCTTTCCTTGGCCCCGTAAGGATAAGCATTTCAAGGCAAGTTATACATATTGTAGGGGTTCAAGGTTAGAGGTGATTAGAGAGGTAAAACTATGTTAATGGTCCAACAATGGTGGAAGTGGCTGGAGAATGAGTAGCAACAACAGTATGGGAGTTGGAGAGTGTAGTTGGGTGAAGGTGAAACAAGTAGCTCAAGAAGAAGTGTATGGCAGTGCCAAAATGGGCAGCATCTCTCTCAAATCCTCAAAATTCCTCTTGTTGAACCTTGGGAAATGGGTTCTATTTATAAGCTTTTTCTTAATACCAAGAGGACACCAAGTGGCCAAATAGAGAGAAGGCATGTGTCCCAGAGGATCACATGTAATATTCTGCCTTGGGCCACCAAGGTGAAGGTGTCACGTGTCCCTCTGCATGTAGTGTGTACTACCTGTTTGCGTCTACAACTAACTTTTTGAGCCTCAAGTGTAGTTGTAACGGAGTGTTTACGCCATAACTCCTTTTTAAGCCTCAAAGAAGTGTAGTTGCGGTAGTGTTTGCCTCAGACTTGCCTTTTTCACTTGAACTCAGAAATGCACTTGCAGCAGTGAACCTTGCCGCTGCACTTGCTTTCTCAGTTCTATTTAGCCAATACATGCATTCTCAGACTCCATTAGTCCGCCATTGACTACGCTTGTGTTCACGCGAAGCCTCCACCCTAGCCACCTAACCACAAACTCCCTAACTTTCCAAGGCGAAGGCCACAACCAAGTGTTATCAGCCATGCTGTGCCTTAGTACCAAGTCCAAGGGGGCTTCCTTAGTCCTGCCTGTGCAACTAAGGTAGGTCCATGACCTAGGTAATGGAAAGGGAGTCCCTTATGTTCGGGCTACCCTGCTTCCATCTTCGCGGGATTGTCGCGAAAAACTGGTATCTCTGGGCCTGCTATTAGCTCCAACCAGTAAGTCTTGGGGCCTGCTATCAGCGCCAAGTTAAATGAACTTTGGAAACAGGGAGGCCTGCTATCAGCCTTAGGCTAGTAATGCCTTGGGGCCTGCTATCAGCACCAAGCATTAGCCTCTATTTGCAGAGGGAAGCCTCTCTCAAAGGCTGTTATCACCTTGGCGGGATATTCTCTCTGTAACTTAGTTAATGCGATCATAGTTACTGTGGTATCCATTTCCCGTAGCAAGTTCAAATGGCAGAACCGACAATATTGGAGTTGGCGCCAACAAAATGCCTCGCAACTTGGTCGCCGCAAGTATTGCCTCTGTAACTTAGTTGCTTTAGTTTTATCTTTCCTCAAAGAACTTTAGATGGCGAATGAGTCGACAATACTTGGAATGGTGACGCTATTGAAGATACTTAGAATGGCGGCGTTGAGACAAAGTGCCTCCGCAACTTGGTCAAGTGTTGCCTCAGAACTTAGTTGCTTTGGTTTTCTCTTTCCTCAACAACTTCAGATGGCGGAACCCAAGATATTAGGAATAGCGGCGCTGCAAAGTGCCTCAAGAACTTTCCTGCCGCACATGTTCCTCCACAATTTCACCATTGTAAGGTGTTGCCTTCGCAACTTGACTTAGGCATTTTCCTTCATGGAGTCCATTTGGACCGCAGGGGTCGAACTTGCCACTCCTGGCCCACTTCCTTGGGCTTTTACCCATGCTTTTTTATTCATGGTCGCTTTTGGGGTGACCTTAGTGTTAGACCCATACTTAGTTTGGGGCTTAATTTCTAACCCTACACATATATAGAGATGGATCAAGAGGCGTTAGAACCCAGAGAGGCTCGTAAATTAAACCCCAAATTAAGTGTAGACCCAAGTACTAAGGTCGCCCTATTAATGCGACTAGGAATGACTAAAAAAGTATGGGCTAAAGCCTAAGAGAAATGGGTCAACAGTAGGCCGAAGCAAGTCCGACCTGCCTTGGGTCCAAACAGACTCCATGAAAGAAAATGCTTAAGTGAAGTTGCAGAGGGAACACGTGCAGCGGTCAAGTTGCAGAGGCAACACATACAGCAATCAAGTTGCAGAGGCAACACATGCAACGGTCAAGTTGTAAAGGCAACACTTGCGATGGTCAAGTTGCAGAGGCACTTTGCCTAAGTACCGCCATTCACAACATTGTCAATTCCGTCATCATCTAAAGTTGCTGAAAGAAAAGAAAAAGCCGATGCAACTAAGTTGCAGAGGCGACACTTGCAGCATCCAAGTTACGGAGGCACTTTGTCTCAACACCGCCATTTCAAGTATTGTCGTTACCGCCGCCATTCCAAGTATTGTCACGCCACCCATTTACAAGCATCGAGGAAGGAGAAAATGAAACAACTAAGTTGTAGAGGTAGTACTTGTAGCGCCCAAGTTGCGAAGGCATTTTGTCGGCGTTGCCATCTCTAATATTGTCGCTTTTTCCATTTTAACTTGTCAAGAAGAAATGACAGCAAAGAACTACAACCGCAAAGAACTAACATGCGAAGGGAACATCCTGCCAAGGTGACAGTAGCTTTTGAGAGAAGCTCCCCCTTTACAAGTTGAGGCTAATGCTTGGCGCTGATAGCAGGCCCCAAGGCATTACTAGCCCAAGGCTGATAGCAGGCCCCAAAGTTCATTAACTTGGCGCTGATAACAGGTCCCAAGACTTACTGGTTGGAACTGATAGCAAGCCCAGAGATACTAGTTTACTAGGGTAGCCCGAGTATAAGGGACTCCCTTTCCATTACAAAGGTCATGGACCTACCTTAGTCGCACAGCAGGGCTAAGGAAGCCCCCTTGGGCTTGGTACTAAGGCACAACATGGCTGATAGCAGGCTTGGTTGTGGCCTTCGCCCTAGGAAGTTAGGGAGTTTGTGGTTAGATGGCTAAGGGTGGAGGTTTCGCTAAGGTGAACACGAACATAGCCGATAGCAGGCTAATGAAGTCCTAAACATATGTACTGGCCAAATAGAACTAAAAAGGCAAGTGTAGCACAAGGTTTACTGCTGCAAGTGCACTTGCTGAGGTTTGGCCTGAGAAGGTAAGTGCGTCGACAAACACTTCCGCCGCAATTGCACTTGCTAAGGCTCAAAAAGGAGTTGCAGCGCCAAACATTCCCATCGCAACTACACTTGTTGAGGCCCAAAAAGGTAGTTGCGGAGGCAAACAAATAGTACACAATCCATGCAATGAGACATGTGGCACCTTCAACCTGGTGGCTTAAGGCAGAATATTCTGTGTGATCCTTAGGGACACCTATCTTCTCTCTATTTGGCCACTTGGTATCCTTTTCGTACTTAGGAAAAGCCTATAACAGGACCCATTTCCCAAGGTCCAAGAGAGGAATTTTGGGATTTGGAGAAGATGTTGCCCATTTGTGCATTGTCATACATTTCTTCTTAAGCTACCTACTTCACCCTTACCCAGCTTGCTCACTCTTCAACCTCCTGCATAATTTCTACGCTCATTCTCCCATTATTCCACCATTGTTGGACCATTAGCATAGTTTTGCCTCTGTAATCACTTTTCTAACCTCGAACCCCCTACATTTCTGGCGTCTCTGCTGGAGAGGCTGCTTTGTTGATGGTTCATACCCACAGTGGCTTACACACTTCATTGGAAAAAATGGCAGATGATGAAGTTCAACAACCCCCACGGTAGCAAGGCTATTCCAATGGAAGAGCAGCACATGCTGACGACCATGATCACAGTGTTGTGGTTAAGGTAATCTAGTCACCCCAAGATACACAAAGGGAGATCCTGGCAGCTCTGCAAACTCTCATCGAGTTTATTATGGCCATGGCATCTAGGTCAACTCCAAAGACAGTTCTCAGAAAGCGCCCCAATCCCAAAGGCCTAACATGTTCCTTGACGCTCGCTCCGATCCAGTGCCTCCAGGGTACCTCAGTAATGGTACTACGCCGGTTCACTACCCAGGAGCAGATTGGTCCATTCCAACCTACTCACTTCATTACTCTAGCCGACGTACAAGCTATGCTCAAGCAAAAGCATAGCAAGAAGCAATTATCATCTCTCCCTGACCCGGATGTGAAGCTTCCATATTCTCAAAAGATATTGACCATGCCATACCCAACTAGGTATATAGTGTCCAATTTATCAAGTTTGATAGGAAGCAAGGCAATGCCAGAGAACATGTGGTGAAGTTCATTGAAACTCTTGGTGTCCATGGTAGTGACCACTCTCTGTGCCTTCCGGAGTTTTCCAAATCACTTACTGAAAGGGCTTACAGCTAGTATGTGAACTTTTCCCCCAACTCGATCAAGAGTTGGGAGAAGATAGTGAACAAGTTCTACACAAAGTTCTTCCAAATCCAAGAGAAAGTTACAACCCTCACACTTAGGTGAGATGTCCAAAAAGAAGGTGAAAATATACTGGACTATGTCAAGCGATTCCAAGATAAGGCTATTGACTCATGAGCTAGTGGATGACGCCTATCTAGTCAAAGATATGTGTTGAGGGTGCCATACGCGACTATAAAATCTTCTTGGTGAACCATAATCTGCCTACCTTTTCAGCCTCGATTGAGGCAGCTAGGGACCTCAATACCATCGGTCCTTTGTATAGATCTCATGACAATCACCGCTACTCCCATAGTAGCATAGTTGCTGTAGTAACCTCCGTAGGAGGAGTCGCCGCAAAGGGAATGCATCGCCTCTCAAGAGGAAGAGTTATGAGGATAACAATCCATGTCCTTGTAGCCTTGAGAATGTTAAAGCCTTGGTTAAAGAATGGGTAGCCGATGGTGAACTTACTTTACCTCCGGTTGATGTTCCTCCAACCAAGAAAGACAAAGAAAGCCTAGATTATTGTATCTATCACAGAGCCACTAAACACCCTACTAGGGACTGTTGGACTTTGAAAAGTATCTTTAAGAAAAAAAGTTACTACAAATGAGCTAAAGTTCAAAGATGCCAGTAATCGTGATGTAAGGAAAGACCCTTATCCTAACCACAATGAGAAGGGGAAGAATGTACACATGATTGGGTATCTTAGGCATGTGCGCGATCAAGTGCACATGGCGTCCTACTATGATGAGTTAGAAGAAATCACAACTAGCCAGCTCCCTCAGACGGTACCTGTAGAGGCAAAGTCCACAGAGGATACTCATGCTCAAGCCTTGCAAAACTTTGTTAAGTTTCACACCTTCTTTGACCAACTGGGGCTGAGCCAAGCCGCCAGGTTAGAAGCAACAAGGGCCCTCATCAACATCTCTGAAGTGCACCATACTGAAGTTGTTGAGGCTAAGGAGTATGTGCCTCGGTGCATCCAAGAAGATTATGGAGCCATTACTTTTTTAAAAAGAGACAGAGCATACCCATTTCCTCATAACCGTCCTCTTTTTTGTCACAACTCACATCAATGATGTAGAGTTCAAGTGTGCTTTCTTTGATGGTGGGGCGTCCATAAACATCATCACTCCTGACACCTTTACAAAGGCTTGTATCCCAGAGTCCAGGATGGTCCGCCAACCCATTACTGTGACGTGTTTTGGTGGTGAGAAAAAAGTTACTAAGGGCCATGTTATAGTGGGCTTAGTAGTTGGCAAGATCCACTCCGCAACTAAGTTTCATGTGATTGAAGCGGACACAAATTACCACATGATACTTGGCAGAGCTTGGATCCACCAATATAGGGCTATCCAATCAAGTTATCACCAATGCATAAATGCAAAGTTGGGCAAGCGCACAATGACCATAAATGCGTTTGACAAGCCATTTGGAGTGGAGGTGGCAGACTATTCTGATGCAGTTTTCTTTACTGAACTATCAACGGATGAAACTCCAAAGACTAGTAAAGTTGCCGGGGTAAAGTTGCCAAAATGAGAAGACATTCGAGATGTAGAGGCTGCTCCAGAAAGTAGCAGGCACAAAAGGAGCAGCAAGTCCACAAGTTCTTCGCCCAAGATTGTTAAGGTGCACGAGGACGGTAAGACAATTTATTACCTATAACGATCTTGAGGGCCAGACTTCATACCTTGGGAGGATGGCCCCAAGGCAAATAAATGTGATGGTTAAAAATCCCAAGAAGGGTTAGTGGAGACCACTGAGCCCGCTCCTAAGTGCATACAAGACAGACCCAAACCGCAGCAGAAAGTACTTGCTGAGGTAAACCTCAGTGACTTACTAGAGCAGAGCAAGCCCGTGTTTATCAACGATACAATGGCTCCAGCAACTAAGGTAGAATTGATAACACTACTGAAATGATACAGTGACATCTTTGCTTGGACATACGACGAGATGCCTGGTCTTGACCCATCCTTTGTCACCCATCACCTTCACACTTTTCCCAACCCTAAGCCCATAAAACAGCATGCTCGAAAGTATCGCCCTGACCTTGAGGCGAAGATTAAAGAAGAGGTAAAAAAGTTATAGAGGGCCAAGTTCATTGAGCCTATATAGTACCCAACTTGGCTAGCAAATATTATGCCTATGAAGAAAAAGAATGGCCAAATCAGGGTCTGCGTAGACTTTCGCAACCTAAATAAGGCCTGCCCAAAAAATGAGTTTTCATTGCCCCCATGTTGACACACTTGCCAATTCTACCGTAGGCCATCAGATGTTCTCATTCATGAACGGGTTCAGTGGTTGTAACCAGATCAAAATGGCACTAGAAGATGCAAAAAAGACAGCTTTTAGAACATCCTTAGGAAATTTTTTCTATATAGTGATGCCCTTCGGTTTGAAAAATGCGGGGGCAACCTATCAACTGCTATGATTGCGTTGTTCCGTGACATGTTACATCATGAAGTGGAAGTGTATGTGGATGATCCGTAGTAAAATCTACTGAGGCAAACCGCCACCTTTGCGACTTGGAAAAAGTGTTTCAATGTTGTCGAAAATTTCACTTAAAGGTGAACCCTCTCAAGTGTGCTTTCGGAGTAACCGCAGGCAAGTTCCTTGGCTTTCTGGTACACCAATGGTGGATTGAAGTAGATGGGGATAAGATCAAGTCAATCATGGAGATGCCACCGCCACACTCTCAAAAAGCCTTGAAGAAATTCCTAGGCAAAGTGTCATACCTTAGGAGGTTCATCCCAGCCCTTGCTGAGATAACTTTTTTCCTTTGGGACACTGTTGAAAGGAAATCACAAGTTTGAATGGTTGCAAGAACACCAACAGGCATTCGATATGGTGAAGCAAGCAATTACCTCTCCCCTTACAATGATTGCCCCACAACCTAAAAAACCTCTGCTACTGCACTTTACCTCTACACCTTAATCTATTAGAGCTCTACTTGTCCAAGACATAGACGGCATTGAGAAGCCAATCTATTATATTAGCCGTAAAGTCAATGGTGCCGAATCACAATAAACCCCAAATGAGAAACATTGTTTAGCCTTAATCTTCACTGCGTAGAAGTTGCGTCATTATTTTTTAGCACACCCGATCCAAGTTGTGACCAGGAGTGATCCATCCACATTTCATCGAAAGCAAGCCCGCCTCGACCTAAGAATGGCGAGATGGCTTTTGGCTCTTGCAAAATATGACATAACATGTGTTACTTCTAAGGCTATCAAGAGCCAAGCACTTGTAGACTTGCTAGCATAATTCCCATCTGGTGAACACGAACCTGCAGAGGTACCCCTACCTGGTGAGGTCCATGTCTCAGCAGCAACGGTTGAGACTTATTGGGATTTAAAATTTGATGGAGCCTCTAGAGCTAGGAAAGGTGGAGCTAGCATAACATTCACTAGTTAAGAGGGAGAGAAGTTTTATTTGTCATATAAGCTTGACTTTGAATGTTCAAACAACGAGGTTGAATATGAGGCATTGATACTGGGTCTAATTACTGCTCAAAAGAAAAGCCTCCGCAAGTTGAAAATTTGGGGTGACTCCAAGCTAGTTGTTAAGCAAACAATGGGTGATTTCGTCTTGAAGGAGCCTCTGCTGGCCCCGTACCGCACCACAGTTCAAAATTTGCTCACTCAGTTTGATGATGTCCAAATCCTGCACACCCCTCAAACGCACAACCGTTTTTCCGATGCCTTGGCTACACTAGGGGCAAAGCTGGATTTACTAGATGACAGTATAACCATCGTCATTGAGAAAATAACAACACCAGCAGTGTTAGCCGAAGAACATACAAAGCAAGATGCTGAGGGATAGAGAGCAGATATAATCCAACAGTTGAAAACAGGCTAGGAAACAATCAGACCACCAGAACTTACATCATTCCTACTCCTAAAAGGAGAGTTGTATTTTCTTAGTCCCAATAACCTGCTAGCAAGGTGCGTTGATAGACAAGAAGCAACTTACAGACTTAAGCAAATCCATACTAAGTCTTGCAGAGATGGAGATATCAGTCTATATCGACGAATGCAGAGGCAAGGGTACTACTGGCTAAAAATGGAAAAGGAAAGTACTGAGTTGCAGAGGCAATGTGCGAAATGTCAATCCCATCCTAAAGAAAAGGAAGCCCATTTCTTAAGCAGTGAGGAATGGAGCCAGCCGTATATTGATTATCTTGGAAACGACACACTGCCTGAGAACAAAGCCGATGCAATTAGAGTTAAGAGATGGGCCCTCCGCTTCTTCCTTGACCAAGGCAAGTTGTACCGAAGAAGCTTTGAAAGGACACATTTGGTGCGTTTATCAAAGGATGAGGCAAATGAAATGCTGAGGGAAGCCCACAAGATAGAGTATCAATAAGGGCAGTGACTATATAGACACCTTATCCACCTCGGCTACCACTGGCCGACAATGGAGGAGGATACAAAAAACTTTGTAAAAAGGTGCCAGTCTTGCCAGAAGTTTAGGAACTTGATACACCCATCCACGGTTGAACTGCACAACATCAAGACTCCTTACCCGTTTCATACTTGGTTATTTGACCTAATAGGTCCTATAGCACAGCAATCCAAAGGCCACAGATGGATACTTGCAACAACTAAAGTTAGTACTAAGTGGGTAGAGGCTATACCGATGAGGAAGGCATATGGGGCAGGAGTGGCCAACTTCATCAAGGAAAGCACAATCTGTAGGTTTGGCATACCCGAGGTGATGTTGTCTAATAATGGGACCCCCGTTATGAACTGCCATGTGGGAAGATTGTTGGACACCTACCAGATCAAGCACCACAAGTCCACTCTATATTATCCTCAAGGGAACGAACAAGCTGAGGCAACCAACAAAACCCTCATCCGAATACTGAGTAAAATGATGGATAAAGCAAGGGGCACATGGTCCGAACAACTCCCCGTAACACTCTAGGCATATAAAACATCAAAAATGAAGCTAACTCATGCAACCCATTTTCTCTAGTATATGGGTCCGAAGCTGTGTTACCAGTTGAGTTGGTAGTACCCTCAACAAGAATGGCTATGTCAGCACACTTAGCTCTAGACAACAGGAAGAACGGCATAGAGGCAGCCGAAAAAAGAAAAGATCGGGCCTCGCGGGCAATAAAGAAGTATCATCACCTATAGGCGCATAATCAACTGCTCAACATAGAAAGTTCAATGAGGGGGAGTTGGTATGGAAAATAGTGGATGCAATCATACAAGGGCAACTGTAGACACCCCATTTTTTACCGTCCTCAAGACTTGGATATCATCGTTTGAACACTCGATGATCATCCATGCTCGTGTTCGTTTTGAGTTTCTGAAGGTCTCGACTCTGTGCCTTGCCTTGGAGCCTCTCAACTTGTCTATTTTGTGCTTGGTTGTGGACCAAGAGCTTGTGACTTTGTTTCTGAGAGAAGAGGGTGACCACGGCCATCCCTACAATCCATTGGCCAGGTCCCATACCCATCGGCCATCGATGGCAGGCTGGCCATGTCCATCGATGGCTTGGTCGGCACCTTTAATGGCCTCCACCATGCTTTTGGCCGAGGCCCTTTTTCTTACTTTTGTAGATATTTTTATTGCTAGTTGTGCCAGCTGGTGAGTATAGAACTCATCCTCCATACATGTGTATGGAGGGATTGCACCAAGCCTCTAGCTTGTTCAACAAGCTTGAGACTTGGATTTCTATAAGAGGGGAGGTCCCTCTCCCTTTCCAAAGGTTCAGAAATTTGAGATACAAAACATATCCCTCTCTCTCTCTCCCTCTCTATATTTGCACTTGTTTGTGCCTTAAAGTGATTTTTCTTTACACTTTTGCACTAAAGCACCTAGTGAAACACCTTCACTCTTGAGCTGAGGTTCGTGGAGGTTGCATTTAAGTGGTTTTAGCTTGGTTTTTGCCTCTGAACTTGCTGTTATTGTTGTGCTTCAAGGGTGAGTCTCATATCTTCTTTCAAGCTTTGTTTTTGCTTAAGTATTTAACCACCTTTGCATGCTAATTTTGGCTTAACTTTCAACTACAAAAAGCTTCTTTTTTAAGTATTTGAAATGTTTGTTTAAGGCCTCTTTGGTGTTGGGGGTGGTCTACCCCCTTTTGTGCCTTATTTGCTTAGGCTTGGTGCCATCTCTTTAGGCCTTTGAGATTATCTTCTCTTGGCCTTTTAGCCACTGAAATCCAGTGGATTTTTAGTGGTAGAAAGTGTGTTTTGAGGCCCCAAATAGGAGGGGGTTGTCCTCCCTCCTCTTCTCTTGTTTGCTTGTATTAATGGCTCATCAAAGTATCATGTATTTCTAGCATGTTTTGGCTCTATCTTAGCATATTTTAGGCACTATTCTAACATGTTATAGCTCTGTTTTGGGTCAATTTGATTGCCTCTTGCATGCTTCATACCCTTGTAGTGCAATCATCCCTATAGCCTTAACATACATCATGCTTTAGACCATCATTCTAGCATGTTTTTGGCTCCACTCTAGGAAGATTTTACTCATGTTTTGCTATGCTTAAGCTCTGTTTTAAGTTTTTTTGGTCATGCATGCCTTGCTTTGTATAGCCATAGTGCAATCTTGCTCACTAGCTTTGAGTTTCGTAGTCTCTAGCATGGCTTACTTGAGTTGTTTGCATACTTTGGCCTCTTTTCTACCATGATTTCAGTGTATGAAGTGTGGTCATACTCTCTCATACTTCACTCTTTCAATGCTTTTGGAGAGTTATGATTTATGCCTTAAACATGAGCCAATATGTATGCCATCTTGCCTAAGCTTTTGGGCTACCATTTCAATGTGTTTTGGGACTTATTTTTCCATGATACAACTCTGTTTTTGGTTGATTAGAGCATCCCACATTTGCTTCTTACATGTGTAGTGTAATCCTCCTCATTGGCCTTGCATGCTCTATGCTTCGCGCCTCTAATTCTAGCATGTGTTGGCTATGTTCAAGCATGTTTTTGGTCTTGTTTTGACCTGCTTTGGGACTGTTTTGAGTCACCTTGGCCCTTTGGGGTTGGCTTGATATAGCTATGGTACAAATACCTTTGCTAGCCTTAAGCTTTGAGCCTCTTAGCATGCCTCATTTCTCATATGTGCATGTTTTGGCATTATTTGGAATGATATTTCGGAGCATATAGTGCTGTCACACTTCCATATTTTTCACTCTTTAAGTGCTCTTAAGAGTTGCACCTTTATGCCCTATTCATGGGCCAATGCATGAGCATGCATTTTCTTGCTTTTAATGCTAGCATTTCAGAGCATTTTGGCCACTCTTTTGGCATGCATGAGGTCTGTTTGTAGTTGGTTTAGCCATTTAAACTTGGTATTGCATGCCTCTTGTGAGATGCTCTTTCCTAGCTTTGATGCCTTAAGCTTCTAAACTTGCCATACATGCATTGTTTGCATGATAGAATCTTGTGCATGCCATTCTAGCATTGATAAAGAGCATGTTGTTTGCATGTCGTTACATTGCATTGTGTTTGCATGTTGTTGCATTGCATTGTGTTTGCATGTTGTTGCATTGCATTATGTTTGCATGTGTGTTGCATTGCATTGTGTTTAGATCGGAAGTTGATCCAAACACGAGAAACGAGGGGCGTTTCATACTTGAAGTGATGAAACGCGCCTCATTTCTTTGTCACTGTCCTTCTTGATTGTGCATGAAAGGGTGGAGGCCACTCGAGTCCTATGTGTTATTTGTGCATTCATCGACATTGTGCAAGCTTGACTCTTTGGCCATCATGCATCGAGATACGTAATTGGTGGCTCGAGACCCGAGCACTACACTCGTTTGAGCTTGAGACATGATAAGGAGTGTAGTTGCACATTCATTTCCTTGCAAATACACTGTCATGCCTCTTTTTGTGCTCTATTGCAGCAAAATGAAAAATTACAGGAAGCAGTGGCCGACCGGCCATCAAATCTGCCGACCGGCCATCAAATTTGCCGACCGGCCATCAAGTTTGCTGATCGACTATCAGAAGTGGCCGATGGCCATCAACTTTGGCCGATGGCCATCCCTCTTGGCCGACCATCCCTCAGCATGTTCTTAAGGTGGATCAGAAGCATTTTGGAAGTTGGCACAATTTTTAGAAGTCCAAAAGAATGCAAACAGAGGCATCATAAGGCACGGTAGTGGATTTCCGGGCGAGGCAATCGAGCATGCATATCTCCCTCCCCTTGAGGCCATTTTAACTGCTTTGTTTAGATAGTTAATTTGATGATTACGTAATTAATTAGTTAATGTATTTAGCTAATTTATTTTATCTTTGTAATATTCTAATTAGCTTAGTATAGCTAGTTTCAATTCAGTTTGTAATTAATTAGCTTAGCGTAGCTAGTTAGTTGATTTCTTCGGACCCTCCGTCGCGAGGGCACATTGTTGTAATAAGTGTGCGTGTGTGTGTGAATGTCTTCCAACCCCACGTCTTTCTCCCTTTTACTTATCCGCTTTCAATGGTTAAATTAGGGCATATTTCAATTAGCATACTTATGCTTGCTGTCACGACCCAAACCCGGCCCTATGGGTTTAGCATCAGAATCGCCGATGTCGAGATTACAAGGCTGCTAGCGATGTCTGATTAAAATCTGAGGCTGGCGAGGAAGCATCTGATAAATAACTAGTGTCCATAGAGCTGTGACAATCTATATGCCAAAAACATTTTTCATGCATTCACATAGTTCAAAACAGTACAGTCTATATACAGTCTATGCAATCATATACAACATTCAGTACGGGGACCTAATCCCTCGTGAATAACAGTCTGATAAATATGGACAGATCTATCTGATGGTAGTATAAAATAGTAAGGAGACCGATGGGGGGCACAAAAACACCCCAAGCCATAGCATGGCAACTCGGAACCTCGCAGTGAGGCACATAGGCTGGCTTGACAAAACTGGGGACCAACCCACACTCCTAGCTCCGATCTGGTGGCTGAGCACCTACATATATATATAAACAGTGAGCTAAAGCCCAGTGAATAACATAATGCGTAAAGAGGTTATGAATGAATGTCCTTACAGTAATGAAATCAGTTCATTAACTTGATATTTGATCTTTCGATATTTCAATCAATCGGTCATATGTGGTACATCCATTAGCCTATAAGCGGTAGGTCCAAAGCGGACGGATGTATGAACCGCGGTAATGATGGCCATCAATCGAGAAATATGGTTCCACAAGGAAACCGTGAGCTCTGTGATACTTGATAATTGCTAAGGATGCCCTGTCTGATTGAAATCTGAGACATACATTCATTGATAAACAATTGCGATTCAATAAGCGTTGATTCGATATTCAAAAGATAACCATTTTGAACATATCTTTACACAATTGTTACTCACAGAGATTGGGCTAATAGCAGCTAGAGCGCGTCCCCGAGAGCCAACCCTAAACAGTTAACAAATAGAACACACTAAGTTTCACAGTCGGGAAGGATGATAATTAAATCCCTAAATTTCCTCGGTGTGGTTCTATGTCTAAATCCTCATTAAGATGTCTAAAACTAGGCCTAAGAATGCCTAGGATGGAATGAGGATGCAAAAATACAGTTGGAAGGCATTTTTCAAAAGTTAAGCGAGGGGTCTCGCCGGCGAGCCTTCCTTCGCTTCGGCGAGGTTGCAAAATCAAAACTTCGCTCGGCGAACAATCCTTCGCTCGGCGGTCGATGAAACGATAAAAATCTTGGATGCTCGATTTTTATGCTCGAGCCACCAATCCTTCGCTCGAGCGTGGCTCAGAGAAAACGTTGGTCGCTCGAGCGAGGAATCCTTCGCTCGAGCGAAGAAGCCGAATCTGGAATTTCAGTTGCCTTCCAAGCTCAAACCAAGCATTCTCAACACAATTCTCGACCTCTTGGGCCCAAATTCTGGAAAATACATCCCAAAACAATGTATAACAAGTTTCAAAAGCCAATTTATGAATTCAAGCCCCAAAGGTGAGTCAATTAAATTCAACATTCAAACCCATTTTCAAGAAAAATTTCCAAACATGCAATGCATGAGTTTTTAACCAAATTCAAGGTTCAAATCTTGCTCTAATGAGCTCAATAGTTGGAAAACAAAATGAAAACATGGACTTTAGCTCAAACATGGACATGCATGTACAATTCCAACATGAATTCAACTCCAAAATGCACCAATTCAAGCATGCATGCAACAATTCAAGCATAATCCAACCTATTTGCACTAAATCATGGCCTAGCTCTCTAATTGGGCATGAATCATGCAAGATTAAGCTCAAACACTAAAATAAGAAGATGGAATGCTACCTTAGACCTTGAATTATAAGATGACAAGCTCAATTATACAATCTATGCCTCAAATCTTCAAGTTCTTCTAGCAATTTCAACAATTTGAGTCCAATTCTCTCTTATCCCTCACTCTCTCTAGTTTGGTCGGTTGGAATGCAAGAATAGGGCCTTGGAATGTTTTGATCAAGTGTATAGGCTCAAGTGATAATAATAAATAAAGGTCCACTAAGTGGCTTAAGTGTAATTAAGTCAATCTTGGCATTACATCAATATTTAATCTAATTTAATCATTCCTAATCAATTTTCAGATAAATATACCATTAAATCGCAAATATTCTACTGATCCCAAAACTCTAAACGGTTCCTAATTTGGCCGCCGATAAGACCTTCAATTAGCAGTTTAAACATACGAATTCAAACAGATGCAATATGCAATTCAATAAATAAACTTATTCAATTTCAGTTTCGATTTCAATCAGTCCATTTAGTACTTCAGTTAATTCAATGGTCAGTCATTATCAGTTCAGGTTAGCAGTAACCAGTAGCTAATTCAGTAGGTTATCGATAATCAGTATGAGGGTTGTTACAGTCTCCCCTCCTTATAAGGAGTTTAGTCCTCTAAACTCGAGTTACCTTCAGTCTAGAAGAAAACAGGTTGATGGAAACGATTACGGGTATCTTTTAGCCATGTCATCTTCCCTTTCCCAGGTGGCATACATACCACCATGGTTCTGCCAATCAACTTTCACTAGCGGGATCTCTTTGTTTCTCAGTTTCTTGATCCGTCTGTTCACAATCTGTATAGGCCGTTCCTCGTAGGTGTAGTCATCACTAAGCCCTATCCGAGTAGGCTCAATCACATGAAAAGGATCCCGGAGATAGTCTCTCAACATCGAAATGTGGAAGACGTTATGCATATGCTCCATTTCAAGAGGAAGTGCAACTTGATACGCCACCGGATTGATTTTCTCAATAATCTGATACGGTCCGACATATCTTGGCGCTAACTTGCCTTTGACTCCAAAACGAGTCTGGCCTTTCATTGGTGTCACTTTCATAAACACGTGATCACCCACTTCATACTCTCGACCGTCTTGACATCTGCATAACTCTTCTCTACTCATGCGGTTTTGATCTTTGTTGTATCGATCTTATCTTTTGATCGTTTATATACAATCTCGGGCCCAAGCAAAGGCCCATCTCTACTTGACAAATTGGAGATCTACATTTTCGCCATACAATGCCTCGAAAGGCGCCATTCCAATACTCGAATGGTAAAATTTGTTGTTGTAGCGAATTCGAACGGCAAATGACTTTCCCAATTCCCCTGAAAATCCAGGACACACATTCTCAGTAGATTCTCTAGAGTCTGGATGGTCCTTTCTGACTGTCCATTTGTCTAAGGATGATAGGCACTACTCAGCCTCAATTCAGTACCCAATGCAGTCTGTAGGCTTTGCCAGAACCTCGATGTAAACTTCGAATCCCTGTCAGAAACAATAGATACAGGCACTCCATGCAATCTCACAATTTCGTCAATATAGATAACAGCTAATTTATCTGCATTATAAATTGTCTTGACAGGTAGGAAGTGTGCGGATTTAGTCAATCTATCGACAATAACCCAAATAGAGTCCATACCTTTCCTTGAGCGAGGTAATCCAACAATGAAATCCATCGTGATATGCTCCCATTTCCACTCTGGTATGGGTAAGGGTTGCAGTAAGCCCGCAGGTCGTTGATGTTCAGCTTTGACTTGTTGGCAGTGAAGACATTTGGACACAAAGTCGGCAATTTCCTTCTTCATTCCCGGCCACCAGAAATTCCGTTTCAGATCTTGGTACATTTTCGTGTTCCCCGGGTGGATAGACAATTTTGAATTGTGGCCCTCTTGCAGTACTCTTCTTTTCAGTTTAGTGTCATTCGGCACACACAGTCTTTCTTGAAATTTCAATACATTGTTCTCAAATTTGAACCCCGGTCTCGGTTTAGAATCTCTTTCTTCAACAACCTTTTTCAAGAAATCATCCAGTTGTTGTTTTTCTTTAATTTCCTCAATCAATGCTGGTTGAGCAGTAATGACAGCTATGGTTCCACCTTGTTCTCTCAAAACAATTTCAATTTCAGACTTTTCCAGATCATGAAGCAATTCTTTCTGCCCGGTGAGCAAACAGGCTAAGTTGGCAATTGAACTGCTAAGAACTGCAATTCGCACCCTCGCGCACGGAGCGGAGTTCGGGCAGTCTACAGTAACCAATCCCCAAGTTCTCACCAAGATGGGAAGGCCCCTGCAAAGTTGTTGAGGCAAGTAGCAGCGAGTATTAGAAGTTGACAAGAATAGATGATGGGTTCAGAACTGGCCCTATCAATGCTAAGTATGTAAATGAGTATTTTCCTTAATTTCTTTTGTTCAGAAAAAGAGTTGTAAAGTTTCTTTGTTAATATTTCCAAAGTAAAGTGTAAGAAAGTGTCATACACTTGGTAAACCTGTTACTCTTGTAAACACTTAGTGTGAGGAAATTTTTTTTCAAACTTAGTGAAATTGTATCCTTACAAAAACTTAGTCATGGAAAAGTTTTGTTCATGGCAAGATTTTTGCTTGTCTTTAGAAGCCATGTAAAAAAAAAAACAATGAAAGGAAAGCAATGAAGTAAGACTCAATATCTTTGTTTCTCATAAACATCGAAGTTTTCCACAACATCATTACAATGTTCCAAGGAAAAAGAAGAAAGAAAAAGATAGCAAAAGTACAAAGAAAAAGAGCCACAACAAAGTCACAATACATCAAATCAACCCCTTCATGAGGAAGTCCATCAGGGTCACATCCTGAGGCAACTAAGCAACAAGCGCGGAGTCCTTTTCCTTGAACCGATCTAGGTTCTGTTGGTGTTGCTCCAAGGCACCCTCACACTCTTTGATAGTCTCCTCCAAAGATGCAATCATCGCTACATTATCTGCATGCTTAAGGAAGCTATCGACTGCCTGAAGCCTAGCTCTCATCCACGATAGGTCCGAATCATTCCTTTCAAAGCTGCTCAGATTAGCCTCAGCACTCTCTACAAACTTGCCGGGGGTTGCCAGAATCTTCTTCGTAGCAAGGTCGCGAATGAAACTGGCAAGTGACTCTAACAACGTTGTCTGTACTATTAAGCTCAGAATGTTAAAAGTAGTAAAGGTGCCAGGGTGCAGCGCCTAGATGCGGACAAGAGTGGGAGCAGATTCGGAGGAGACCTAATAACTTAGAAAAGAAACTTTTCCTGAGGACTGAGGGGACTCTCTTACACTACCGCTAGCTTCAATTACTGGAAAGAGACTGGCAGAGCAACCAAAGGTCTGAGGGCGACGCACCTCCCTTAAAGATGACTGCCCAGCGACATTAGAATGGGTAGATACTAGGTGGCGATCGGGCGAACTAACCTCGCAAGAAAGATCAAAGTTGTCTGTACCATCATGTCGCTCCAAAAAGAGGTTGTCCATATGGTAGTCCTCAATATTCAAATCTGGCACAATAGTGGTGTCCATGCCCACATAAAAGTCTCATGATCCCCTAAGATTACCTGGCACTTCAGGGAAGTGAGTAAGGTACAGGTCAGTGAGTTGCTCAGAAGTTGCTGAGGCAACTAAGTCAGAAGCATCAACAATAGCAGTAGTACCATGAGTGGCCAGGTTGACAGTTGCTTCCGCAAGTTGAACCAGCGAAAACTCAGTGGACTGGATAGAACCCCTAGATACAACTTCCAAAGGGGGTGGTGCGACTTCCAGTGGCTCTCTTACGCCACACTCTTCTCTTGGAGTCTTAGGAACAAAATCCTCCCCACCAATGGAGGAATGGTCAAAATGAACAGAATCAGCAAGGTTTGGGCACTCAACGCCCTCAATAGTTGTACCACCCTCCGCAACTTCTACAGCAGGGAAAACTCATTCGCTTTCAACAAAGGGGGCATCATGACCTCCTTGTATATCTGCAACCTCAGCGATTGGCTCGATCTCAAAGAATCGGCTCAACCTCGGCAACTAGCTCACCTCCAGCTTCGGCCTCGGCCAAAGACTTGGTTCTTCTTCAACATCTGGAAGTATCATTTTGCAATTTATGAGTCTAGTGACCCTTGAAGCAATGGGAAGGTCGTCATCGTCTGAATCTAAAGAAATTTCGATGGTAGTTGAGGGCCCCCCGGGGCCCGATGGTGGTACAGCCAAAACAGTACCACGCTCTGAAACCAGTAGACCCTAAAAAACAGAAAAGATCATATGACTTTTAAGATAAATATAAAAGCCTAGGGAAGTATGGAAAAATATAGAAGATTTTCTAAGTATGGGGGCCTCCTCCACTCAGTACTAAGTGGAACAGCCCTGTCGGGTCGAAGCCTGGTAGTAGCCATGAAAAAGAATAAAGAAAGAGAAGAAAACTTTAAAAGGTAGGGGCCAGAGAGAGAAGAAGACAATGAGACAAGAAAGTGTGTTGTGGCGGAAATGGAGGACCAGTGGACCCAAGAGGCACTATTTATAGAGAAATCAACGAAAAAGCGCCAACACACTTCCCCAGGACCCTTATGACTCATCATTCAAAGGCACATTTTCAGAGTCATCATGAGCCTACAAAAAACTAACACAACTTTTTACCCAACCGACACAACCTCTGGGTTACTTGCTGACGTCATGCACGTGCGGGAAACATAGAGCATGTCCGCCACACGCGCAGGGGATAAATGTAGAGGGTTAGAAATTAAACCCCAAATTAAGTGTGGACCCAATTGCTGAGGTCGCCATATCAAGGCGACCAAGAATGACTAAGTATGAGCTAAAGCCTAAGGGAAATAGGCCAACAGTGGACCGAAGTAGGTCCGACCCGCCTTGGGTCCGAACAGACTCCATGAAAGAAAATGCTTAAATGAAGTTACAGAGAGAACACATGCAGTGTTGCAGAGGCAACACATGCAACGGTCAAGTTGCAGAGGCAACACTTGAGACGGTCAAGTTGCATATGTACTTTGCCTCAGCGCCGCCATTCAAAATATTATCAGTTCCGCCGTCATCTAAAGTTGCTGAGGAAAAAGAGAAAGCTGACGCAAATAAGTTGAAAAGGCGACACTTGCAGCACCCAAGTTATGGACGCACTTTGTCTCAACGCCGCCATTTCAAGTATTGTCAATACCGCCGTCATTCCAAGTATTATCGGTGCCGTTGCCATTTGGAGTTACTAAGGGAGGGAGAAAACCAAAGCAACTAAGTTGCAGAGGTAGTACTTGTAGCGGCCAAGTTGTGGAGGCATTTTGTTGATGCCACCATCTCTAATATTGTCGGTTCTGCCATTTGAACTTGCATGAAATTCTTTATTGACAACTGGCCAACTACTAATGTGCAAGGGAACATCCTGCCAAGGTGACAGTAGCCTTTGAGAAAAGCTCCCCCTCTGCAAGTTGAGGCTAATGCTTGGCCGATAGCGCCCCAAGCCATTACTAGCCTAGGGCTGATAGCAGGCTCCAAAGTTCATTAACTTGGCACTGATAGCAGGCCCTAAAACTTACTAGTTGGAGCTGATAACAGGCCTAGAGATACCAGTTTATCGCGGCGATCCCATGAAGATAGGAGCAGGGTAGCTCAAGTATAAGGGGCTCCATTTCCATTACCCAAGTCATAGACCTACCTTAGTCGTACATACAGGGCTAAGGAAGTCCCCTTGGGCTTGGTACTAAGTCACAACATGGCTGATAGCAGGCTTGGTTGTGGCCTTTGCCCTGGGAAACTAGGGAGTTTGTGGTTAGGTGGCTAAGGGTGGAAGTTTCGCTAAGGTGAACACGAACATAGCCAATAGCAGGCTAATGGCGTCCTAAGAACACATGTACTGGCCAAATAGAATTGAGAAGGCAAGTACAGTGACAAGGATTACTGTTGCAAGTGCACTTGCTGAGGTTCGGGCTGAGACGGCAAGTGTAACAGCAAACACTCCCACCGCAACTGCACTTGCTTAAGCTTAAAAGGGAGTTGTAGCGCCAAACACTCTTGTCGCAACTACATTTGCTGAGGCCCAAAAAGGTAATTGCAGAAGCAAACAGATATAGTACACAATACATGCAGAGGTACACGTGGCACCTTCAGCCTGGTGGCTCAAGGCAGAATATTCTGTGTGATCCGTAGGGACACCTATCTTCTCTCTATTTGGCCACTTGGTGTCCTCTTGGTACCAAGGAAAAGCCTATAAATAGGACCCATTTCCCAAGGTCCAAGAGAGGAATTTTTGGGATTTAGAAGAGGTGTTGCCCATTTGTGCACTGCTATACATTTCTTCTTGAGCTATCTGTTTTGCCCTCACCCTACTGCTCACTCTCCAACCTCCCAGACAGTTGTTGCTACTCATTCTCCAGTCATTCCACCATTGTTGGACTATTAGCGTAGTTTTGCCTCTCTAATCACTTTCCTAACCTCGAACCCCCTACAGAAGCAAACACATTTCTAGGTTTCGAAAACTGCTCTTATTATATTATTATTAGTCGAAAATATTTTTCAATTATACAAGTCCGTTCCTAAGATTAGAATCATGTGTTTGTCACTCTACAAATCCATTATGAATAGGGGTGCAAATTAGGCCCGGCCCGGCCCGGCCCATGTTGGGCTGCCTAGGTTCCTGGCAAAATCCAAACTGGTCCACAGGCCAGAAAATCAGGCCTAGGCCCAGGGAGTGTTCGAGCCTTAGACGGGTCGAGCCCTGGATCTAGGCCTAGCTCAGACTTGGGTCGGTCGTGGGGGGACCTAAGCAATTTTTTTTATTTTTTCTATTTTTTATTTAAATTTTATTATTTTTCACTAAAAATGACATTGGGCCTCGAGTGGAGCGGGCTTTGAGTGGGCCTTAAATGGGTCGATGGGTTAGGCTATGGGCCGGACTTCAAAAAGATGGCTAAGGCTCAAGGTTCCGGGTTAGGCTCTGGCCTGAGCCAAACCGAGTCGGGCCCACCCTGGGTTGCAGGTGAACTTTGGGTCGCAAGCCAAATTTGCACCCTTAAATATGGAATTTCACAGCTTTAACAGAAATTTTAGAAACTATAACATTTGAGTTTGAAAAGTGTGAAATTTCACTTTTGGGTTTGAAGTGTTGGTTTTGTCATATAATTGTGCGTTAATCAATGTTAGGTGAAACCTCCAAACCCCAGGGGGTTTAAGAACTATCACTATATAATTTTATTTTAGCCCCTTCGAAATCTAAATAATTTTAACTTGGCATCCCAAACTTCATAAAGATCTCATTAGGCCTTATACAATTTTGACTGTTTATAAAAGAAATTAGCATTTTGATACCAATAATCAAATAAGTTGTAACTCTTTGTGTGTCTCTTTATTGAGCAGCTTGTTGCCAGCAGTGTTGATGCAAGAACAGACCAAAGAGAATATTGGCAAGTCATCATGAAAGATTAACCCATGCCGGAAGCAACTGAAGGCCTCATCATCTATTGGGGCTCAGTGTCATCACCTCTCTCCGACAAGAAAATCGACTGTCGCACGACAACAGAAAAAGCAACAAACAACGATCAACTTGTCAATGGTTAGCAGAGAAGAAGGCTTTTGTAAAAGACTTTGAGTTGAGACCAAATGCTACTGCTTATCAACATTGAAGGACAATCACAAGCTTACATACGAACTTGGAAGTAAATTATGCGAGATATATTTATATATATGGTTGAATCTAAATAATTAAGAAACAAATGTTGTAGGCTTGTGTGGTATACTGGTTTGTAGTTGTCGTTTGAAATGAGTGATTATGTTTAATTACTCTAAATAAAAAGCTTGTTGTATTGGTGATTGAATAATAGTAGTAAAGTTGTGTGTATTTTACTTCAAAAAGTATTTACAAATGATTACAAATTTGTTAGTCCCAATAATTTTACAGACACAAAATTGATTATAGAAAAATACATGTAGATGTCATACATATCAGATGGGGGGATTTTACAGTAAGTTGAGTGTAACAATCCTGACCCATAACTAACTGATAAACCATGATTACGCCATGATTTAATATATCTAATGAGTAATTAAAATGAAATTCTGAGTTAAGTGCATATGTGTTACATTATTTGTAATTCTATCTGTTTGTCATAGGAAGATTGTCACGCCCTAAAATTCAGACAATTAAATATTAAATTAGGACTAAACCCTAATCAATATGCCATCATCCAAATCCTAGAGTGAAACAAAAAAAAGTAAACGCCAACCAAACCATTCACCATAATTTCATAACTAACCAATACCTCCAACATTAAAGTAACAATACAAAGTCAAAATAACTTAAATAATGTACGGTTACAAACCATGCCAAATTATCCTAATACTAAAGTCATAAAAAAAAATAATAAATACATAAACTAGTATCAACTCTAAACTCAAGAAAACAAAAGAAGTCCCAGAGATATGCCCAAAATCTATGATTACTCCACGTCACCACCGTAGCCCCAACTAATCTTGCAAAGGAAACTCGGCTGCGCTCAAACAGAATGCACCCGAGTTGCCAAGAGACAAAACGGGTTAGTATATAGGTATATTGGTATGAGTACAAGATTTAACACCCACGTGTCCACCAGACACAAACAAAAATACATTTAATTTTTGTTACGGGACAAGACAAATAGTTCCATCCGCACCGAGACGAATGGGTAGTTTCTCGAGATATGGTGACATTTAGTTTCTTACCCGTACACAACAAAATATAAATTAAGTATAGAATAAACAAAATAAAAATAAAAATATGATGGGTTAGCCCTGCATAAAAAAAATTAGTAAGACCTACCATCCTGCAAAACAAATAAAGTTAGTAAAATTTAATTATAAGTAACTTGCTGAAAAAATATAAAAATGCACCGTTTCATACTTAAATAATTCGAATTGATCAAAACTCAAAGAATAAAAGTTGTACAGAATCAAATTTCCTAAAAGACAGCGCAACCAAATTTAACAGAAACTAAACAGGTTGAGAGAAAACCTTGATAGAAAAATCTAGACGAAATTCAATCGAAAAATCTGAAACTGAAAACGAACAAAAACTGCCCTAAGATGATTTTTTTCGAAAAAATTCAAAACATGAAGAGTGTGTAGAATAATGTTTTACTTCAGTTTACGTAAAACCAATAAAAATGAACCCGTTTCGTGGGTTAAAACAGCATCTAAAGTCTGTATTGCCAAAATGAATTAAAACTACTATAATCAAGATCATCTGATTATAAGTTATAATCGATCTTTTTAACAAAAAGTTAAAACACAAAAGTTGTCTAGAATCACGTATACATACCTCTGCTCAAATTTCATAATTTATCGAGGTCGTTTACTATTTTCCAAGATGTACAAATCAATACAATTCACACTATACTAATAAACTCATAATTAAATTCTTTGTACCTTAACTCCACCACTTCAGCCTCCACTTCCGACCTACACATATATCTCATGTGCCTCCCATATACCTAACACCGCTCCGAAGTCAAACTTGCACGAAGATATCGTCCTGAGTTTGACTCACACTCCCCAGATGGTTAACATATACGTACGCGCGTAAATCAAAGCACTCGTCTACTTATAAGAACGAAGCAATAATATATATATATATACAAAACATCTCACTCATTAGAACAAACATAATAATGGCAAGCTTAAGGCATTCAAATAAATCTCATAATCCTCACTTTTTTTTATACACTCTTTCTCACCAACACTCAAATAAAAGAACAATCCATGGAGTCATTGTGGAGTATAAGGAATTTATCTATGAGTTCCTAATTAATTTTAATTTCATATAACCATGAGTGTGATTACAACCATAAAATAAATCAATATAAAAACCCTAAGCCTTGCGTACACAACCAATCAAAATAATTAAAATCAATCAATCATCTAAAAATCCTAAACCTTTCATATACAACTAATCAAAATAATTAAAATCAATCTATCATCTTTATATAAATACAAAATCAAACTAATATCAAATAAATAAATAAAAACAACGAATTAAACATAAATCAAGAGAAGTGTGTTTTGTACTCACAATATTTTTTTGAAAATCAAAGAATTATTTAAAGAACTAATAGAGCCACCCAAACAAAACCCTAATATTTTTTTTTCCTCTTCTTCCACGTCTCTCTCTCTCTCTCTCTCTCGCCTTTCCGCTGCGCCTTTGATTCACTTCTTTTTCTCTTTAATTGATAACCTAATCACTTATTATAATATTATATAATATAAATACAAACTAATCACTTATTATATTATTATATAACCTAATAGTTATTATATTATATAATATAAATACAACATAATTAAAACGTAAATAAATATGATATATATTTTATCAATATATAAAACATTTTTTTTTAACAATATAAATATATCAATATTTGGATTAATTACCTATAATTAAATAACACATTAAATTAATTAAATACCACATTAAATTCTCATGTAACCACACAATTAATAAAGCCAAAAATAAATAAAGTAATAATAACCATAATAATAATAAATAATGACTTAAGAAAATTAGGGTCGCTACAATATACACACCTCAAAAGAATCTCGTCCCGAGATTCGATAGGAGAGAGTACTAGGCAAAAAGTTCCGGGTGCATACGCCGAACTTTCTCTTCTAACTCCCAGGTAATATCGTTCTCATCCTCGCTTCACTGCACTTTCACCAAGTTCACTTTCTTGCGCCACAACTGCTTTACATCCCGATCTAAAATAGTAACCAGTCGCACCACATACGTTAGATCGTCACTAATCTCCAACACTTCTGGTGATACTACTTGGAAAGGGTCTTGTACACACTTCCGCAATAGGGATACGTGGAACACGTTGTGAATCATAGCTAAAGCAGGTGATAGAGCTAATTTGTAAGCCACATTACCAATTTTCTCAGTGATCTCATATGGTCCGACAAATCTAAGTGCCAACTTTCCCTTCTTTCCGAACTGCATAATACCCTTCATCGGCGAGACCTTCAAAAACACGAAATGTCCCACATTCAACTCAACCCCCTTACGTTTTTTATCAGCGTAACTCTTCTAACGACTCTGTGCAGTCTTAATACGTTCTCGAATAATGTTTACCTTCTCTGTGGTCTCTCTCACCAACTTTGGCCCTAACAATGGCGCATCTCCTACCTCCATCCAACAAGCAGGTGATCGACATGGCCTCCCATACAAAGCCTCAAAAGGTGCCATTCCGATACTGGAGTGATAGCTATTATTATAAGCAAACTCCATCAATGGCAAGTGTTCTTCCCAACTACCACCAAGATCGAGGACACAAGCTCTCAACATATCCTCCAAGATCTGATTTACTCGCTCAATTTGCCCATCTATCTGAGGATGATAAGCCGTGCTCAAGTCTAACCTAGCACCCAAAGCATGCTGAAAACTCCCTCAAAACTCTGCCACAAACAACGGATCACGATCCGAAACTATAGAAACTGGTGCGCCATGAAGTCGCACCACCTCCCGAATATACAGCCTAGCTAGCTTATCCGCAGTTCGGTGAACACTGATAGAAATAAAATGAGCAGAATTGGTGAGTCGATCCATTATCACTCAAATAGATTCGTTGCCTCGCTTAGACCGCGGAAATCCATCCATGAAGTCCATAGAGATGTACTCTCATTTCCAAATAGGAATCTCAAGAGGCTGCAAAAGTCTAAACGGTCGTTGGTGTTCTGCCTTAACCTGTTGGCACACATAACACCGAGAAACATACTCTCCTATGTTTTTCTTCATACCTTCCCACCAAAACATCATCTTCAGGTCATGATACATCTTAGTCCCACCAGGGTGAATGGTATATCGGGACCTATGGGCATCATCCATAATCTCTTTCCTCAATTCAACAATGTTAGGTACACACAACCTGCCATTGAATCGTAATTCCCTATCTGAATCCACAGACCAATCAGTAGGACAATCATTGATCAAATCTACTACAAGGTCATCGAGCTTGCGGCGAAACCACCCATCAAGATTGCATCGAACTTTACCCGATAACGTCGGTATGCGGTCAAACTACCAATGTATGCCATTTCAGCACTCTCTATTGGTTGAACATCATGCATCGAAATTAACTCCAAGGACTTCCATTCTTGAATCATCAAAGAAGCTATAATCCCATGTTGTCGACTAAGTGCATCAGCAACCACATTTCCTTTCCCCGGGTGATAAATGATCTCGAAATCATAACTACTGACGAATTCAACCCACCACTGTTGCCTCATGTTCAACTCTTTTTGAGAAAAGAGATATTTGAAGCCCTTGTGATCTGTATACAACTCAAAGTGCTCTCCAAACAAGTAGTGTCGCCACACTTTCAACACAAAAACAACTTCTGCCAACTCTAAGTCATGAGTAGGGTATCGTCTTTCATAAGGTTTTAACTGTTGAAAAGCATAAGATATAACCTTCTGATGCTACATCAACATACATCCTAACCCAGTTCCACTCACATCAGTAAACACTACTAACTTTTCCCCTTGTACCGGTATAGTTAACACTGAAACTGTAGTCAACCGCTGCTTTAACTCCTGAAAAACTTTCTCACAATCATCTGTCCATACAAACTTCACATTCTTGCGGGTCAACTTGGTCATGGGTACTGCAATAGTGGAAAACTTCTCTATAAATCTCCTATAATAACCAGCTAGTCCTAAAAAAACTTCTCACCTCTGTATGGTTCGTGGGCTGCTTCCTTTCTTTGACCGCAACAACTTTCTCAGGATCTACTGCTATCCCTTGATAGGATACAACATGACCCAAAAATCGAACTTCTTTCTCCCAAAAGTGACACTTACTGAACTTAGCATATAACTGCTGCTCCCTCAAAGTCTGCAACACGACTTTCAAGTGTTCTCTATATTCCTCTTCATTCGTAGAATACACCAAGATATCATCTATGAAGATAATCACAAACTTATCTAGATACGGTTGAAAAATTCTGTTCATCAAGTCCATGAAATAAGCAGGAGCATTGGTCAAACCAAAAGACATTACAGAAAATTCGCACAACCCATACCGGGTCCGAAAAGCAGTAAGCGGTATGCTTTCCTTTGACACACCCATAGGATGGTAACCCGTTCTAAGATAAAACTGAGAGAACATGGCTGCCCCCTTTAATTGATCAAACAAGTCATCAATTCTAGGTAGCAGATACTTGTTCTTAATAGTTACCTTGTTTAGCTCTCTGTAATCTATGCACATACGGAGAGTGCCATCTTTCTTGGAGACAAAGATCGCAGGTGCTCCCTACGGGGAGTTACTTAAACGAATGAACCCTTTCTGAAGCATCTCTTCCAGCTGCTTTTTCATCTCCACAAGCTGCTTAGGCGCCATTCTCAGATGCGCCTTAGAAATGGAATGCGTTCGCACCAAATCAATGCGAATTGCCACTGGTCAAGGTGGAGGTCCAAGTATCTCCTAAAATACATCCTTAAACTCACGCACCACATTTACCTCACTATTATCTTGCTTAGGGATTTCTATTGAGCACAGAAAACTCGTCATCACCAACTCTTCTCCATCGCTAGAAGTGTGGGTAAGCCATGACATACTAGAAATATCTATATTTACAGTCTTTCCAGCACAATCTAGAGTCACAAAATATTTTCGCAGCCAATCCATACCCAAAATAATTGTAAACCCCTCAAACCCTAACACAATTAGGTCTGCAAACAAGACTCTTCCCGCAAAGTCAATCTCAAAATTTTACATATCTCATAAAGAGTAATTGCCCCTCCTAAAGAGGTCTCAACACGAATAGGTCTAGATAAGGAGGTAGTTATAATATGTTCTCTTTCTACAAATTGTCTAGATATAAAAGAATAAGAGACACCAGTATCAAAAAGTATTCTAATGGGTTCTTAAAAAAAATTAAAGATACCTTCCAACCATCACCTTCAAGTTAAACACACAAGAAGAATTCGTTCATAAATACTTAGAATAAATTCAACCACCAACCTAAACCAGCTAACCCATGTTTTCACAATCCGAGGATCACCTAAACTCTCACAAGTCTAGGGTAACCTAGAGCTCTGATACCGAGCTGTCACGTCCCAAAATTCGGACAATTAAATATTAAATTAGGACTAAATCCTAATCAATATTCCATCATCCAAATCCTAGGGTGAAACAAAAAAAAACTAAACGCCAACCAAACCATTCACCATAATTTCATAACTAACCAATACCTCCAACATTAAAATAACAATACAAAGTCAAAATAACTTAAATAATGTACGGTTACAAACCATGCCAAATTATCCCAATATTAAAGTCATAAAAAAAATAATAAATACATAAACTAGTATCAACTCTAATCTTAAAAAAACAAAAGAAGTCCCAGAGATATGCCTAAAATCTATGATTACTCCACATCACCACCGTAGCCTTAACTAATCCTGCAAAGGACCCTTGGCTGCGCTCAAACAGAACGCACCCGAGTTGCCAAGAGACAAAACGAGTCAGTATACAGGTATACTGGTATGAGTACAAGATTTAACACCCACGTGTCCACCAGACACAAACAAAAATACATTTAATTTTTGTTACGGGACAAAACAAATAGTTTCATCCGCACTGAGATGAATGGGTAATTTCTCGAGATACGGTGACATTTAGTTTCTTGCCCGTACACAACAAAATATAAATTAAGTATAGAATAAACAAAATAAAAATAAAAATATGATGGGTCAGCCCTGCATAAAAAAAAATTAGTAAGACCCACCATCCTGCAAAACAAATAAAGTTAGTATAATTTAATCATAAGTAACTTGCTGAAAAAATATAAAAATGCACCGTTTCATGCTTAAATAATTCGAATTGATCAAAACTCAAGGAATGAAAGTTGTACAGAATCAAATTTCCTAAAAGATAGCACAATCGAAATTAACAAAAACTAAACAAGTTAAGAGAAAACCTTGATAGAAAAACCTAGACGGAATTCAATCGAAAAATCTGAAACTGAAAACAAATAAAAACTGTCTAAAGATGATTTTTTCGGAAAAGTTCAAAACACGAAAAGTGTGCAGAATAATGTTTTACTTCAGTTTACGTGAAACCAATAAAAATGAACTCGTTTCGTGAGTTAAAACAGCATCTAAAGTCTGTATTGTCAAAATGAATTAAAACTACTATAATTAAGATCATCCGATTATAAGTTCTAATCGATCTTTTTAACAAAAAGTTAAAACACAAAAGTTGTCTAGAATCACGTATACATACCTCTGCTCAAATTTCATAATTTATCGAGGTCGTTTACTATTTTTCAAGATGTACAAATCAATACAATTCACACTATACTAATAAACTCATAATTAAATTCTCTGTACCTTAACTCCACCACTTCGGCCTCCATTTCCGGTCTACACATATATCACATGTGCCTCCCGTATACCTAACACCGCTCCAAAGTCAAACTTGCATGGAGATATCGTCCTAAGTTTAATTCACACTCCCCGGATGGTTAGCATATACGTACGCACGTAAATCAAAACACTCGTCTACTCATGAGAACGAGGCAACAATTTATATATACAAAATATCTCACTCATGAGAACAAACATAACAATATTAAGCTTAAGGCATTCAAATAAATCTCATAATTCTCACTTTTTTTTATACACTCTTTCTCACTAACACTTAAATAAAATAACAATCCATGGAGTCATGGTGGAGTATAAGAAATTTATGTATGGGTTCCTAATTAATTTTAATTTCATATAACCATGAGTGTAATTACAACCATAAAATATATCCATATAAAAACCCTAAGCCTTGCGTACACAACTAATCAAAATAATTAAAATCAATCAATCATCTAAAAATCATAAACTTTACATACACAACTAATCAAAATAATTAAAATCAATTTATCATCTTTATATAAATACAAAATCAAACTAATATCAAATAAATAAATAAAAACAACGAATTAAATATAAATCAAGAGAAGTGAGTTTTGTACTCACAATATTTTTTTAAAAATCAAAAAATTATTTGAAAAACTAATAAAACCACCCAAACAAAATCCTAATATTTTTTTTCCCTTTCCTCTTCTTCCACGCCGTCTCTCTCTTCTCTCTCTCTCTCTCGCCTTTCCGCTACGCCTCTGATTCACTTCTTTTTTCTTCTTTAATTGATAACCTAATCACTTATTATAATATTATATAATATAAATACAAACTAATCACTTATTATATTATTATATAACCTAATAGTTATTATATTATATAATATAAATACAACATAATTAAAACATAAATAAATATGATATACATTTTATCAATATATAAAATATTTTTTTTAAACAATATAAATATATCAATATTTGGATTAATTACCTATAATTAAATAACACATTAAATTAATTAAATACCACATTAAATTCTCATGTAACCACACAATTAATAAAGCCAAAAATAAATAAAGTAATAATAACCATAATAATAATAAATAATGACTTAAGAAAATTAGGGTCGCTACAAAGATTTGTTCATGTTTATGTTTTGTTCTGCGAATTGAAGGCCTTATCGGCATCCAATCACGAAATTAACTTGATATATGTGTTATTTGGAATTTTTAGGAATTTATGGTAGGCTTAATTGAAATTCGATTTGGAATGAATTAATTAGAATAAATTGTACCCATTTAATTAGCGGAAAACTTAATTAATTAAACTCCCTAACCAAGCCTATAGAAGGCTAGTATGTGCATTAACTCCTCTTTTTACACATCTTTGAGCCTACTCAAACAAACAAAACGTGAGGGAGAGTGAGAGCTTAGGGAGAAAGAAGGTCAAGAAGGAAAAGGGAAGGAATTGCTAGAAACTCAAGAGAATTGGCTTGACACCTTAGTGAATTCACCATCTAGAACCTAATTGAGGAGTAAAGGTAAGGATTCAACCCTTGGCTTATGAATTATGATGTCTAAACCATGAATTCAAGAGACTCAAGATGAGTAATGGGAGAATTAAGCTAAAAATGGAGAAAAATTGATCATTCATGCATGCATGCACTTACATCACATTTTTAAGTTAGATTTCAAGAAGTCTCTCTTGCATGTGTTCATCTCACCTTTGTTTTGGAAATTCATTAAGTTTCACACCATTTTACCTTGTTTGATCATGTTTTGGAAGGTTGAATTCATGACAACTCATGCATGTTTTGCATGCATGCAATTTAAGTTTGATTTTGAGCAAATGACATGCTTTTAAGCCTTGATTTTGCAAAATAATTTAGAATTCCCAATGTTTTCCAAGTTTAGACATGTTTTCTCAAGTTTTGGAGCCCAAAGGTTAAGTTTGAAGGCATTGAATTCGAGTTTTGGATATGGAAATGCAATCTAGAAATTCTAGAATTTGCACCCTCCGCTTGAGCGACCACTCTGTGATCTTGTGCTTCCGCTCGAGCAACCAAAAGCTAGCTCAAGGGTGAAATGCAAGCTCCCAGAAATTCACATGTTTTACAGACTGCTCAAGCGACAAGAGTTGTGCTCGAGCGAGAACCTGAGTCTCATGCTCGAGCGACCGTCAAGCGGGGAAATCAAGTGACCAATACTTTTGCAAAAGTTTGCAGACCGCTCGAGCGACAAAAGTTGTGCTCGAGCGACCACTCACATTTTGCATGTCCGCTCGAGCGAAGAAAGTTGTGCTTGAGCAAGGCCCCTATTTTTAGCAAGTTTTATAAAATGCGTTCAAGTGCATTTTAGCATTCTCATTGCATCCTAGACATTCCTAGGCCAAGATTAAGATACAATAATGGGGATAAGACTTAAAAACACACGAAGAGCAAAGTGAAATAAGTTACGTACTATTCGAGTGTGTGTTTCAAACATATATTTGTTATGTGTTTGTGTAGGTTACGCACCGTAGGCTATCCGGTTATCTGTTCTGTCTATCTACTTTGAAACCATCTATGAGTAATAACTTTGTAAAACTATATTTACGTTAAGTAATTTCTTATATGATATGATATGACAAGAAATGCTCTATTTTATGAAATGTTATATTATGCCCATGAATGATGGTCCATGCTTCTGAAATGTATTTGTGGTATCCTTAGCAGAGGCTCTTGCCTAGGAGGAATAGTACTGTGTCTTATAGTCATGAGGCCCTCACCTGGGGGAATAATACAGTGGCTAGGCCCTTGCTCGGGAGAAATAATACCGTGGCCTATGTATGAGATATGTTATCCAATACAGGAGGTTCCATTATGGAACTTACTATGCTTGACCAAAGAGATATGTTAATGCTAATAGATATTCCATACATGAATTGAATTTGATTATGACTATGACTTGGTTTCTAATACGAACATGCCTATGGTTCTATTTTGATAAGAGATTTGAAATCTAAATCTGTTACGGTCATCATTCATTAAAACATTTACTTTGTTATTATTCACTGTGCATCAGCTCACTATAATTATTTATGTATGTAGGTGACTATACGAGTGATCAAGCCTAAAATTGAGGGCCTAAGTTATGTTTTGTCAAGCCATCCATCGTGTCCTCCGGGGAGGTTCCCGTGTATAAAAATCAAGTTTTGTGGACCATGTCAAGGGTTATTTTGTGTATCACGCTAAGAACATTTATGTTTTGTCTTGTTTTGTTTTTCTGTAATCTAGGCTAAGTCCTTTTTATAATGCTTGTACGGCATTGCCAGGCTTATGTGGGTGTGACATTATATGTGTATATTTTATAAGGTTTTAAATCCATGTCCTATGTATGTCTGCACAGCTCTATAGACTATGAATATTTTGTATATTTGCTTCTGCAACCCGTAGTTATATGTTATTTTGTTAAGAGGCCTTTGGTAATACAAGGATTACTGGCCGGTTACGACACTAAACTTATAGGGACAGGTTTAGGTCGTGACATTGAGCAAACTCTCTGATGGGTTCTACTGCCTAACATGGTTCTAAATTACAGCATCGGATAACGTATCAATATCGATCGTAGAATATCAGTATCGGTAGTATTAGCCGGTATGTATCGAGAATCGGTGTTGCGACCGTGAAATTTCTTAAACATTTTCAACACTTTCTTTCCCACCGCAGTGAGCATTGGCCCATCACGACTTGTGTAATGGTTACACCACGTTATGTAACAAAAACTGGCCAGTTCCCTGACAATTTTCATTCACACCAGTATACCAGTAGGCATTCGTAACAGGATCATAATTTTTCGATATGTATCAGCCTGTATGTTACGTACCAATGATTTTTTAGAATTATGCCACCTATTGAGTATAATCACATATATTTTCTGTAATCGATTCAGTGGTTGATTATCCTTTTATAAAATAACTCCTAAAATCTCTAATTAGTAAGTAATTATTATGTTTTCTCAGATTACCATTTCACGTAGGTTGTGTGTTTGTTTAATAAAAAAAATACTATAGTGAAAAATATGGTATACCATTATTTGAGTGTTCCAAGGTGATCATCATTTGATCTTTATTATTTGGTGGCAAATAGACTTTCACATTGAATGTATTTGTACCAAATTAGAGGTCACAATGGAAGACTTAATTTTTTTAAATAGAAAGTTGGTTGGAAGTTGAAAATTGGAAAATGATTTTTGTTATTTATTAGTGGTATAATGTTTGGGAGCTCTAATTGTGAGTCCCACATGATGATGTGATGTTTTGACTTGTGTATTATTATTTTTTTTTATTTGTCACATCATTAGAGCTCATATTAGAACTTTAATTTTAGAGCTCTCTATCACTACCCTTATTAGTGTTTGAGTTAGAAGGATGATCGAAGCCACTGCATGTTCAAAATCTACAAAATAAATCACTATTAAGGGTCAACCAGTGATTGGCCGGGATTACTCAGACCACCAAGTTAGTCCACCACAATACAAAAATGAAAAAAACAAGAGATTATATATTGGCCTTGTTTGAGAAATTGATTATTTTGACTTTTTAATTATTTTAGTCTGATTAAAATAATTGTATTTGAGAAGTTAGTTATCTTCTTTTTTTCTTTTTCTTTTTTATAGTAGTTGATTTGATGGTTGTGATCGAAAAAGTGAAATGATTTTAGATTAGATGTAACATTGTGTTTTATTGATTATTTTAACCTATTTTGTCTTTTAGTAGGTCATTTTAGTGTAACTTTCTTCCCAAACACAACCATTATTATATGATGGCATAGTTTCCATTTAAGGGTTTGTCTTTTCAATAATACTACGTATACAGAAGACCAAACACAAAAACTATTCATCCGGACAATCAACTAGATGACCAGGTGGTCGACCGAATGACAAAATGACAGCCGCAGTTGACAAACTCTGGCCAATCGATTACCCGGTCATCTAGTCAGTCATCCAGATAAACAATTATTGTGTTTGGTTCTCTGTGTACGTAGTAGTACTGTTTGTCTTTTATTTTATATGGTAGATGTTTGGCCCACTAAGTTGCGCAAATGCTAGCTAAGTTTGGCCCACTATGTAGACTAGAGCGTATTATTAAGCCTATGGGGCCTATCATAGGTCTCATTTTGAATATCCGAACCGTTTAATGTGTAGAATTTGTTGAATAATTTTTGACAAAAATGTGTTTCAATCAAAGAGTAACGGATATCCGATCAATGTAATTTTTTACAGGTATAAAGTATTCGACGAGCTCTATACATTGAACGGTTTGAATTATCGAAACAAAACTCGTGATGAGCTCCACAAACCCAACAATAATGAACTGAAGAGAAGTCTCTTCCTAAGTTATTAGTGGAGTCACTTAGTTGGGCTGAGTCCATCATATTAATTTAGTTAAATTGAATCCGTGGCCTAAGACTTGTGTAATTTTTTTACCTCTTTGAAGTTTGAGTTGTCAATTAGTTGATACTTTCACTTAATAAATATTTACGTATAAAATCTACCATATTTAAATTTGCATTTGTTATAAAAACCTTATCACTTAACAATGCTATTGAATTGTATAAACTTTTCTGCCTAAAGCTGCTTTTAGTTCGTATAGTTGTTTATAGTACCTTCAAGGGTTATTGTTTGTTAAAATAGTAATGTTAAAACTAAAATTTAATATATTATGATGATGCTGTTGTTCCAACGAAGGATGGGTAGAGCTAATCCATGCCTCTAACAGGCTGGCCTTGAAATCCACAGAGCGTTCTTGCAAAAAGGTCCAAGATGGGAGGTAATCCGTCAACGGACACTCCGACAATCGAGTTAAGATTGAGTAGATTGATTGTGTCGAAAGAGAAGAGGGGGATGAAAAACTTAACCTTTAACGTATATTGGAAACTTCCTTATATCCTTTGCTTATCATTTCCTTGTCCATTCCAAACTATCGTGTTGGCCGAAAGTCTATATTCTAGCTCACATTGTTCATGATGAGTCTGTTTCCTCCGATGTGAAGAGGTTGTCGTATTTAATGCTGTAAGAGTCTCATTAATGGCTGATGCATGGGCGCAATAACTTTGCATGATCTTTATCTACTTACGTGACTAGGCCTCTGCTTGACAGGTGTTTGAATGTTATTGGTCCTGGCCTAGTATTGATTTCTTAGAGTTATTAGGCTTTGATCATTGGGATGTGAACTGGGCCCTGATCCATGAGTTGGGCCCTCTAGGGTACCTATCGGTATCATATTATAATGCCAAAATATCATAATTAACAATAATCTCGTCGACACTCTTTCAAATTTATGTAATGTTTTTTGACCCGATGAAAGATTGGGATTATGCAAATATTAGCTCCCCAAGCCAATCATTTATTCTATATTTTAACCACAAAAAAAATATATATGTAAATATTATTTGTATGTCTCATCACAAGTGATATATAATTATGAAATAGTTTTGGCAATTATGAAATAATTTTGGCCAATTTTTCATGTCAAATTCAACATTCCTATTATTTGAAATTAAATTAGGAAAAATTGTTGACACATTTTAACTTTGGAGGGAGGATATTACACTATTAAAGTTGCTATTGTTATAATTATTAAAATTTATGTGATGTTTATGTTTTTTGTTTTTATTTATAAAATTTTTATAAATTGATTTTTGTTTATTTTTAAAAAAAACATAAAATACAAATGTATTTGGTTTAACTAAAATGTTTGAAAAAAATTTAAAAATATAAATTAAAAAATATGTTTGTTGAGGTCTAAAATATTTATATTTATTTTTTATTATTTATGACAATAAGATCATACACATTATAATTGGAAAAAAAATTAATTGAAAAAAAATTATTAATTAAAATTTTAAATTTCTAAAAATCAAAGTAAACTTATTTTTTGACTTTATATTTTTATGAAATAATCATTTATAAATTAAAAAAATTATCAAATAAATTTTTATGATAATTTTTTTAATTTTTATAAATATAAATTAAAAATTAAAAATAGAAGAATTATCGAACACATAGTCTATAATGGCCCTATTTGGTAGGACTTATTTTCAGCTTATTTCAACTTTTAGGTCCCGTTTGGGGAGTGGCTAAATTAGTTAATTAGCCAAAAAGTTACCTTTTTAGCCAAAAAGCTAACAACATATACCAAAAAGTCAAAGATTCTCTTTTCTCTCTACTTTTTGCACAGTTTTTCGTAATTAGCCAAAAAGTCATCCCAAACATACAAGTTTTTTTTACCTACCTTTTTAGCTAATTAGCCAAAAAGTTACTAAATTAACATGTTTTAAATTATTTTAATGTGTTTGGTTCAGCTTAACAATACAATTTATAACTTTTTATAAGTTAAAAATCAACTTATTATTTGAATGAGAAAAGAAAAACTTAATTTATAAGTAAAAAATTAACTTATACTCACAATTATAAATTATAAACTATTAAATTATAAATTATAATCACTTTCTCACAACTCTACCAAATGGTGCAACACCAACGAGTTGATCAGCTTTAAGATTTCCTTGGTAATATCATTTTTCTCATGATTACCTGAGTTTTATATATACACCGTCACGCCGTTACACAAACTTACAATCTGAATCTACACCGTCAAAATAAAATAAAAAATTCCATTCTGCTATTATCGACCAATTTAACAGATTCGATTAAAAGCCCATGCGTGTCCATGATAACAGATATAGTCCGCCGGTACACAGGAATAGCAAGTGAGATACAGAAATGGTGTATATCTTCGAAGAACACACGACATGAGTCTCCAAACAAGCCCTTAGATGGAGGAGATGCGCAACGACACAGGGAAACAACCGGCGGCTAGTTCCGCCGCCGGTGCGCCGACAAAGATTCCCGATGCGGCGCCGGGGGCGGAGCCACCGTCTTCGCGGCGGAGAGGCGGTGGCCAGAAGAGAAAAGGCAGCGGTGGTGGTGGCAACGCATCGACCCCTTCGTCGTCGAAGCGCCAAGCTCGCGAGAAGCCCTCGGCGATCTCTCAAACTCCGATCCACAACGGTCCGTGCACCAGAGCTCGCCAGTCCCCGAGCACCACTGCCACGACGGCGTCTGGTCCATCGGCGGCGGCAGTTGTGAAAAAGGAGGCGGAAGCGGAGGGAGTGGCGGCGGCGGAGGTGCCGCCGGGGTTCGGAGAAGTGGTGAAGGCGGCGGAGGAAACGAGTGTGATGGAAGAGGATTTGGAGGCGTTGGAGGCGAAGATTGAAGCTGAATATCAAGTTATTAGATCACGCGATGTTAATGCTCATGTGGTTCCAATTCCTGCTGGTGAGTTCAAATGCACTTCGCCAAACCCTAGTTTTTGTGCATTTTGTTGATTTTCTATTTATGAAATCGAATTTTTGCTTCGATAGATTGTTGATTTCTTGGAATTTGCTTGTTCGATGCAAAAAAATAAATAAATTAGGCGTTTATTCAAAACAAACAAACAGAACACCCTTTCTTTCTTAGAAGCTTGTTAGTTTCTGGAATTCTTCAGAAAGTAGAGAAATTTGTAGGGTTTCGATACAAAAATTCAGAAAATTCTTCTTTGCAGGTTGGTTTTCGTGGACAAAAGTTCATCCCTTGGAGGAACGAACATTGCCTTCGTTCTTCAATGGCAAGTCGAAGAGCAGGACTCCTGAAATATACATGGAGATAAGGAACTGGATTATGCGAAAATTTCATGAAAACCCCAATGCACAGATCGAATTGAAAGTTTTGTCGGAGCTTTCGGCTGGGGAATTGGATGCCAGGCAAGAGGTGATGGAGTTTTTGGACCATTGGGGTTTAATCAATTACCACCCATTTCCAGAGAGTGATCCTGCCATGGCGAACGCTAATGGTGGAGATGGGTTACCAAAGATAAATTCTTTGGTTGAAAAGCTGTATCGGTTTGAAACAGAACAATTGTGTGCTCCAGAGGTTTCTAGAACTAATGTGATAACACCAGCTGTGCCATCTGGTTTGTTTCCGGAGTCTGCTGTTGCTGAAGAGTTGGTGAGGCAGGAAGGACCGTCTGTCGAATACCATTGCAATTCTTGCTCAGCTGATTGCTCTCGCACACGCTACCATTGTCAGAAGCAGGTTTGTTGTTTCCTAGAAGTTTGTTATTTAATGTTGGATTATATGAGATGGTAGCAAATATTAGAAATAAATTTGAAAGTTAGTGGAAACATAGAAACACGTCGAAAAGGACCGAAAGAAGTTTGGAAACTTGAGTAGAATCTTGAAATTAGAAGATTCTCTTCTCTCTGAGTGGTCCTTGAGAAAATTTATGAAGGAACATTAAATTCTAAATTCTAAATGTGCATTTATGGATGGACTTGTCTTGCTAATTCCGTTTTTTTGTTCGTTTAATTTTGACTAAAACCTTTGTGGAATAGAGTATATGTGTAAATGAAGAAAATTTAGGAAATTATAACATTTAAGGTATGCACTATGAATTCTTCTGCGGCTTCAACTATCAACAAGGACTGATCTAGCATTCTAGGAGTTTTGGAACTCATTAATACCAAAAAGGTTCATGAGTTATTCACAAGCAGATAATTTGTAACGTTTGGAGTGAGGTGGTTAGAACTAAGATCCTGCTTCTTATTAAGGACTTCATGTTTGGCTGTATATGCAATCCTGTAACCATCCTACTAATTTCTTTTCATCGAGATGAATATGCAATTGTATGAAATTTGTATAGAGATGTGAATTAATTTTACCAAGAAAAAGATAATTACTGATCATGTCAAAAGTAACAAACTATACACGTTAGGCTGAGTCTACTTAAGAGAATGAACAAATAAGAACCAATTAAAAAGGGGAAAAACTCAACCATTGAATATTTTTCAAAAGAGAAGCATCTTCCATGGCTGCTTAACTTTAGTGGTTTGTAGTTGACCAACTTCTCTCTTTGCATGCAAGTATTCTTGCATATTTCTTCTTTGCTTTTCATTTATTTTTTAAAATTTTTATAACTAGCAAGCATCCTTTCAAAAAAAGAAAAAAAAGAAAAGGCTGACCGCCTAAGAAGCACAAACACTTCTAAGAAGATGGCATGTCCATTTTAGGCACTGAAACTCCTCAGATACTCTTAAACATGTGTCCTATACTATTTTTTATGTGTCCATAATTAAAAATAAAAATCTTAATTTTGGATACATGTCCGACACTCATTTTGCGATGTGTCCATCACTTGTTGGTCATGTCTATTCCTAAAATATAAATATGAGACCAACACTTCTTGGACACTTGCTAAGGTATGATTTTCAAAGTTTGAAAGTTTGACATAAATATATAAATATTCAATTTTGTATATATTATGCACATAATATTATATATTCTTAGATAATATAAATTATATAATATCAATATATAATTATTTGTGGCTTGTCCGAATTGTGTCTGTGTCCTACTTCTTTGGAATTTGTCGTGTCGTGTTGTGTCTGTGTCTGTGTCTGTGTCTGTGCTTCATTGTTGGCTATAGTCCACACTACACTTGTATTGCGATCAATAGGAGAGTGGGAATTGATCATCTAATTAAGTGATATGGATTCTGTGAATGTGGTTTGTTGTGACAGGTATGGGAAACTATATATTAATTTTCTAATCTCTTTCTGTTTACCTTATGAAAATTCATTGTCAATGTGATTTTTGTCATATCGTGTTTGAGCTTAATTGAATTTCATGGTTTTCATTTTGTTAAAAGTCATAATTGATTTTTCTTTTTAATTGGTAATGACACTGGGGAGGTATATGTCATTCTATTTCCTGTTTGCGCTATTTTGAATTTCATCCAATTTTGATGTCAGACTTGAATATAGAATGGAATTGGTGGTGTCATAAGTGTGTAAAAGGATTAAAGAAATTGATGGCTTAAAATGGAAAACAAATGATTTTAACTATTATCCTTCACCCTTTGGCTTTTATTGTGTGATATGTCGTGACGTTTTGTGATTTTCTAACCTTATTAACTTGTCATATTTCATATGTCAAAATCTCTTGCAATGTAGTGCTATATGATTCAATATTTTATTCCATGATCATAGCAAAGTTCTTGAACAAACTGTATATCTATTAACCTCCTTTGAAGGCACTTTCGTAAACTCATTAAATTATTTACTTCTTGTTTTTTCTACATTTCATGTTCCTTCACCTCCAAGCTTTTATTTTATTATTTTATTGTATGTATGTATGTATGTATGTATGTGTGTGTGTATTTGGCTCTCCTTTTTCCCAGATATTGACATGTTTTGAAGCTTTAAAAATTCCATATATGTTTCTCAAGTACGTCTTCTAATGACTGAATTGTGACTTGGGAGTTGTGGTTTGCTTGGGTTGAACTATTGCTCTAGCTAAAGTAGACTTCAGAAATTCGCAAGTCTAATTAAACATTGTGGACCCTATCTAAAAAAAAAATTAAACATTGTGGATTGAATTGTAACCAAAAATGAAATTTAAACCTTTGCTTCTGGAGCAAGGAGGGTCTATCAATTTTTGCAAGGCAAAATAGAATCCATATGCTGTCAAAGAATGGATATGAATAAGGTGGCCCATTGCTTCCATATCCGTTTTGCACATGTCATCTGAAACAATATTCAGGTGCTGGGCTTTGCTGTGATAGTTCATTGATTTTTATTGCTTTGCCTTAGTTTCTTCTTGAAAGTTGAAAGGTATTGTCTGCTGATTCTGTTCTTGTTGCACAGGCAGATTATGATTTATGTACGGAATGCTTCAATAATGGGAAGCTTGACTCTGGATTGTCCCCGACGGATTTCATTCTCATGGAGCCTGCTGAGGCTGCTGGTGTAAGTGGTGGGAAGTGGACAGATCAGGAGACCCTTCTCCTCCTTGAAGCATTGGAACTTTATAATGAGAACTGGAATGAGATTGCTGAGCATGTTGCTACAAAAACAAAAGCTCAATGTATTTTGCATTTTGTTCAAATGCCAATTGAGGATTCTTTTATGGACTGTGATGATGAAAAGGATGCTAGTGTCAAAGAAAATGCAGATACAGCTATGGCCGATAATGATTCTTCTGCACCTAAAGAAACACCTGAAATACCAGAGAGTAGGACTGGTACAGATGAAAATCAACCTCAGTCTTCCCCAATGGAAATTCCAAAGCCAGAAGATGCCAGTGAACTGAAAGCTGATCAGAAAGCTGATGAAAACTTTGCACTGAAGGCACTGAAGGAAGCATTTGAAGCTGTGGGTTCTTTTCCTATGGCTGGAGGCCAGTTTTCGTTTGCTGAAGCTGGAAATCCCGTCATGGCATTGGTTAGTTGGGGCTTATATGCTGAAAAATGAATAAAATTGATTTAATGAAATGGCACCCTGAACTTACTAGAATGAACTAAAATTCTTGGTATGGAACAATGCAATGATTTTAGTCTGTGCTGATGTTTAAAGTCCCAACACGTACTAAATAATGTGTCTTCTGCACCTTTTGTATGAGTTCCTATAGCAGGTTCCATATAACATAAAACAATTCCATGGTTTTTAGCTAGACATTTAAAATAGCCTAATGCAAATTCTTATAGCGAGTCTTGTTACCTTTGGAGTTTATAAATATATATTTTAAAGATGGCATTGAATATTATTCAAATTTGCATCCATGTTTGATGTGATGCATGCTGATTTTCTCTTCCACAGGCAGCATTCCTGGTAAGAGTGGTGGAACCCAATAAGGCTACTGCCTTGGTCCGTAGTTCTTTAAAATCCATTTCAGGCAACTCTTCCAGCATGCAGCTGGCTGCAAGGCACAGTTTTCTTCTGGAAGATCCGCCAGGTGACAAGAAGAAATCAGCTGATTCTGAGAGGTTTGTAAGCTTATTTGTAGCTTTAATTTGAAAAAGCCTACAAGTATTATGTCTGACGTTAACATATAAGCTATGCAGAGCTGTTGCTGAAACAATTGAGCGGGATGCTCAGAAGAATGAGAAGCAGAATGAGGAAAATGGGAAAGAGGAAAAGTCTAATTCTGTATTGGACGGTGGTGATTTACCAAATGATCACAAGAGTGAAAAGGGCAAAGTTTCGGCTAGAGAAGAGAAGGAACTACCGATTTCTCGTGATGACAGATGCACTGAACAGTCAAATAAATCAGATAACCCTGATCTTCCAAAAGATCTAGAGATTGGAGATGTAAAAGAATCAGATGATTTAACACCCAAAGCAGATATTCGTACGAGTTCTGGAAAGGAGCCGGGTGATCAAACTCGTGAGGAAATACTCATTTCTTTGAATGAATCGGATAACCCAGACATTCCTAAAGACGTGGCGGCAAAATCTGCAAAGGAATCAGATGACTCGACACCCAAAGAAGAGATTCCTTCAGGTTCTGCAAAGGAGCCAGGTGATGGAGCTTCGGAAGAAGGGGCTTCTCAATCTACAGAGGCAGCAAAGGATGCTGTTGTGGTTCCTGATTCTGTTCCCTCAAAAAAGAAACAATCTGAGCAGCTGATCAAGACAAATTCAACTACTGAAAATGAAAGAAATACAGGTTCTACTTTTGGAAGTTGGTTGTGGATTTCAAAGTATAATTCAGTTATTTGGTTGCAATTTGGTAATATAGTTTAAATAGTGAATCTATGGACATTTGAGGCAGATATTTGGGAATCACTGACATCAAACCTAGAGAATAAATATTCTTGTGGGAATGGGTGGGGAAGAAGCATTGTCGTGTCTTATAGAGCAATATAATCCTATTTTGCTAAACAGTTTTTATTTATTTTTTTTAAAGGAACAGATTCAGGCCATGATTTTTGAATTTTTTTATTATAGGCAACAGACTGATAAAAAATTGGTTGGAGTTTGTCACCATTATTTTGGAATTGTTTTTGTGGTCAGGAATGTAGTAGAATAGAATTGTTAATTGGCAAGAAAACCTGCTCTTTTTTTATTGGATTTCCCCTTTTGTTTGCTTCGTGCAGGTGAGGAAGAAACAAAAGACTGTAATAATGAGAAACAAGACACTAAAAAGACCAAAGATTACCACAACATTGATAAGATGAAGCGTGCTGCTGTTACTGCAATCTCTGCTGCAGCAGTGAAAGCAAAGCTTCTTGCGGACCAGGAAGAAGATCAAATTCGACAGCTTGCGACATTGTTGATTGACAAACAGGTATTGTCATTGTCAATCAGGCTTTCATTTGTGTAGTACTTTTTTATAGGGTAAATTACACTGATTACCCCTGAAGTTTGAAGAAAATACATTGAACCCCACAAGTTTGGCATAATTGCACCGACCTCCCTTTAAGGAAGCCTAAAGTGATTGAAACTAATGCAGATGGTGTGTAGATACAAGGATAAACAAGGTAAAATTTGCATTAAGTGTAAAAAGATGAAACCTCGTTTTTCTTTTCACATGACTAATGAATTATTGATATAAAAAAAAAAAAAAAAAAGAGAAGAAGAAAAAAAAGAGAGCTAAGGGAGCTTAGTGTTGTGTGAATTATAAACTTTGGGGAGGTCAATGTAATTATGCCAAACTTGTGGGGCTCAATATTTTTTCTTTAAACCTCAATATACAAGTAAAGAACTTATTAAAAAAAGTGAAAGTGCCACAAAAGTAACTTTTTTCGACAAAAAAACTAGAACAATCCCTTTCGGGCAAAAATTTGAATTATCAATATTTTCAAAAGAGCTTATGTTCCTCTCATTCATGTAGTCTATTTTTTAGTTGTGAAAGTTATATATTTTCAGAGTTTTCATTAATTGCAGTTACACAAGTTGGAAACTAAATTAGCTTTCTTTACTGAGATGGAAAGTGTGGTAATGAGGGTTAGGGAGCAAATGGAAAGGTCAAAGCAGAGGCTTTACCAAGAGCGAGCACAGATAATTGCAACCCGGCTTGGCTTACCAGCTTCATCATCTGGTAGACCCATGCAACAACAATCATTACCTATCAATAGAGTTGCGATGGGTTATGCAAATTCAGCAACAAAGCCACCGATAAGCATGACCTCTCAAAGGCCACCAGCTTCGAGATCTATGATGACATTGGCTCCTCCTACTTCAAAAGCATTTGTATCTACTACAGCAGCAGGAAATCCTGTTAAGCCTACCAACCAGGACAAATTTTCTTCAGTAGTAACAAAGTAAAACCGTAACTCATCGTGCAGATACAACTTCATTCATGCTTACTGGTTTATCTCAACCAATTTTTACCAGAGTGAGTATATCGTTATTTATGTAGTTGTAAATTGCCACCATCTTGATGTGTTGTTTGGGAAACTTGAAATTCAGCCTCTAGAATTTGGTCCAAAATTGCTTGAAATGTAATTTTTGAACATAGAGCTGAGGACTAGGCATTGAAAATTTTCTGAACATGCTGGTTTGCTATGTAGGAATTTAAAGGTTTTTATATTAGTCTAGATTTTTTTTGTTTTTATTTTTGAAGTTGATTTCTTGATGATGATTTTGAACTGAGTTGATAAAACCCCGAGAAAATTGGATGTTATTGCACCACTACTCATTGCAACTTCTGATATATATATATATATATATTTTTTGGATAGTTGAAAGAGTCTTTCCAACCATCTTATCCTTGGGTGGTAAACAGTATATATATGGGGAAAGCATCCAATTTTAATCAAACAAGCTCTCATTCATGTTGCACTCTTGGGTTCCTATTCATGTTGCATTCTGATGGTTGCATTTATTTATTTATTTTGTTTTGTTTTTTCTATATTTTGTGTTGTGGCATGATTGATTATTGTGTGCTTAACTAAGGAATATTTGATATTCTTAAATTGAATTACTGGGTTTTGTTTTACATGGTATATGAACTAATTGAGGGGGGAAAAGTGTTATTTGCTTTTAGCAGCTAGTGTGGTAACAAACCACAAAGTTGTCATTCTGGAACATTGTTTTCTTCGAATGTAAGGGACTGCAGTTTTGAGTATTCATGTTGTCGGTCAAGGTCCCATGAGAGCTGCTCATATCCACTGCGACGTATACTTCTGTAATTATTTTTTTCTTTTCTGAGCGATTGGATCTTATAAGTTTGCACTCTCTTTGAGTCCCAATTTTTTTGCAGTGCCTTCATCTTCTTCTTTTTATTTTATTTTTATTTTTTTTATCTCTATATTCTCTTTTTGGTTATTTATTTTTAAATTTTTTAGCAAATTATTTTATAGGTATATAACAATAATTCTAGGAACCATGAAATATTACCCATAATTCTATCATGAAATTAAAATGTACAGTGTAGATTTGAACTTGGTGTGTTTTATCGTAAATAGAATAAATCTTGCCTACATGTTTGAATTCCGAGTAAAATTGTGAATACTTTTTTTCCTCCATGTGAAAGTAGCATGCTAGAGTTATTAATTAAACCCATGCAGTTTCGAAACAAAATATTTAAGTAGAAGTTGTTTTCATTTATTTTTTAGCAAAATTACCTTTCAGAGTTGGTTTTCAAAAATTATTAGTGGAAAACATGAATTTAAATATTAATATTTATAATGTTTAACATTTTGTTGTAAATATTGTTTTTTAAAATCACTGTTGCGTAATTCCTCATTTTTTTAAACTCATGTTGAGACAAGCCCTATCTGTATCCATACAGATCATGTTACTATCTATCTATTGTAACTATTGTATGTATCTATCTATCTACGTTGCTTGTACTTATCTGATATGTGTATATAAATATGCAATGGACACTCCACATATTGTGTGTGTGAGTTTTGCTACAGCAACATATAAGTCTCAAGTTGGTATAAGATACTGAAGTGAACCAACCACCATCCGATACAGTGTTGTCTATCACTATTTGTCATGCTTGTCAGCTTGGCAAGTCCTCTCATCTTTCTTTACATACTTCCTCTACTCGAAGTGTTGCTCCTTTAGATTTGGTTTTTAGCGATGTATGGGTTCCTTTCCCAATTCTTGTCACAAGTATTTTGTAATTTTTTTGGATGATTATTCAAAATTTATTTGGTATTTTCCTTTATTTAATAAATCTGATGTCTTCACTGTTTTTCTAAAATTTCATGTCATGGTTGAACGACAATTTTCCCACAAAATAAAAATCATTCAAACTGACTCAGGTGGTGAATTTCGAAAATTAACATCCTATTTTCAAAATTTGGGGATCATTCATCTGATTGCCTTGTCCACATACACATGAGCAAAATGGCTCAGTTGAACGGCGCCATTGCCACATTGTTGAAACCGGTCTTGCCCTTCTTGCTCATGCCTCTGTTTCTCATGTATTTTGGCATTTTGCTTTCGAAACGGTGGTTTACCTTATTAATTGCATGCCTTCAAAAGCTATTCAAAATATTTCTCCCTTATAAATTGCATGTCTTTTACATAGACCACAGGATTATAAATTTTTAAAACTGTTTGGGTGTCTTTGTTTTCCGTTTCTTCGTCCTTATAACAAACAAAAAATTTCTTTTTAGTCTACGCCATGTGTTTTCTTGGGTTACAGTCCATCTCATCTTAGGTATCGTTGTCTTAACCCGCTAACTGGTCGTATTTACATTGCTCGTCATGTCCATTTTGATGAATACAGACTCTTATTTTCGGGTCCCTCTGTTCTTGGTTATCCGCCATCTGCCTCACTTGTACCCAACTCCAACCCCTAGGGTTCATTTCCCCTCCATGTCTCCCCTTCCATTTTTCCTTCTTCTACGCCACTTGGGTCCTCTATACAACTTGTTTTGGCCACACCACATGCTTCCCCACCTCGGCTTTCATCTCCACGTTCCTCTGCCGTAGTCCGGTTCTCTCCGAAACCTTTGGTTGCCCTGTCTCCACCCTTCTCTCCTACCTCTTCTGATTCACGTGGGCTTAATCTTGCTGTTGCTCTTACCTTTGCAGCTGTTCCTCCTCCTGTTCCTCAGCGCACCCATCTAATGATTCTTCGCCGCATGACCACCAAGTCAACTGCCTTGCGCACAGCCTCCTCTTTAGCCACCAATGATGATGTTGAGCCTAGCTGTTTCACTATGGCCAATAAATTTCCTGTATGGCGTCAAGCCATGTTGGAGGAGATTAATGCTCTTGTCCGTAATGGCACTTGGAGTCTTCATCCGCAACACCATGTCTGAACGTTGTGGGTTGTAAATGGGTGTTTCGCATCAAACGTCGGGCTGACAGTACTGTTGAGCGCTACAAAGCGCGTTTGGTTGCCAAACATTTTCATCAAAAAGAGGGCTGGACTATTTTTAGACTTTCAGTCCTGTTGTAAAGCTCACTACTATATGTCTTGTTTTATCTCTTGTTGTTTCTCACGGTTGGACTGTTCGGCAACTCGACGTGCACAATGCCTTTCTTCATGGCAATCTTCAAGAAGAAGTGTTTATGCATCAACCACCAGGCTTTGTTGACAAGCATAATCCCTCATTTGTGTGCAAGCTTCACAAATCTTTATATGGTTTGAAGAAGGCACCTTGTGCTTGGTTTTCGCGGCTCACTGGATTCTTACTCACTCTTCAGTTTCAGGCTTCCAAAGCTGACTGCTCATTATTCATTTATCGGCACAATGGTTTTGTTGTCTATACTTTGATTTATGTAGATGATATTCTCATCACGGGCAACTTGTCGTCCTACATCTGTCAGCTTATCCTCTGAGTTTGCAATAAAAGATCTTGGCAGACTCCATTATTTCTTGGGTATTGAGGCGCATACTCAGTCAAACAGCTTGCTGCTCTCCCAAAAGAAGTATATATTGGATTTATTACTTTGAGTCTGGTATGTTGCAATCCAAGCCGGTTTGCACTCCGATGTCAATAACCACCAACCTCACTCTTTCTAAAGGCACTCCTATGGCTGATCAGACACTGTATCAGATGGTGGTTGGTTCACTTCAGTATCTTACACTCACCAGACCTGACATTTCCTTCGCCGTATGTCAATTTATGCATTCTCCAGCTAAAGATCATTGGCAAACCATAAAATGGATTCTTTGATATCTGAAACATACATCCAATTTTGGGTTATTGCTTCAGCCCACTTCCACTACTCGTCTTCAGGCCTTTCAGATGCCGATTGGGCTGGTTGTACAGATGATCGGTGATCCACTGCAAGCAACGAACTGTGGCTCGGTCATCTACTGAATCTGAATACAAAGCTCTAGCTGATGCTACCGCTGAAATCAATTGGCTGCAATCCTTACTTTTTGAACTTGGTGCCCTCTCACACACACCTCTGACTTTGTGGTGTGACAATCTTGGAGCTATCCACTTGTCGGCTAACCCAGTTTTCCATGCACACACTAATGCTGTGTTTGGTTGAGATATTTTATTTACATTTCACCAAACTTTTCCAACCAAACACAGCGTAAACATATTGAAATTGACTTTCATTTTGCTCGGGAAAAGGTTGCTCGGCGGGAACTCCAAATTCAGTTCATATCTTCTCGAGATCAGATCGCTGATGTGCTCACCAAAGGCTTACCATCTCAGTCCTTCCAGTTCTTTCGTGACAGGCTGCAAATTCGCCCCCTGGAATCTTCCGCTTGAGGGGGGCTGTTGAGATGAGTCTTAACTGTCTCTTGTAACTATTGTATCTATCTACATTGCTTGTACTTATCTGATATGTGTATATAAATATACAATAAAACAATTTAGCATTTAAAAAATTTTATTTCAAAATAACAGGAGTTTTGTAGAGAGGATAAAATTTGGAGATTTTTGCTCCATTATTGGGATTGGAAATTGGTGGTCACATCACAACAAATGTCTCTTTTTCTTCTTGTTCTCTTCGAATTGTATTTATTATTAGGGAATCAGTTCAGACTCCGCATTTCACATCACAGCAAAATATCTAACTTATTTGTTTTAACATGTTAAATTTAATATATTCGGTCATTTTCCATTCATATACAGCAATCTTAGTTCATAATCACTTTGATTGACCATAACAGTGAGAACAACAATCAATCATCCAATACAAACACCAGAAGAAAGAAAATGCATCATCTCAATCTGACTCCAGAATATAGAAAACCATGATCAAGCTCCCGGCTCACGATTTTAAGCATATGAAGCAAAATATGGAGTTATACTGGGAAAACGATATCAACGCATTTGACTTCAACCAAATAACTGGACAGTAATCCAATACTAACAAATCAAGCAGCGCATACAACCAAGTTCAACCTGAGGCACTCAAAAGAGACCAATTTGTCCCTCTCATGCAAACATTAATAATGTACAGGTGTAGTAGCTTCATAAAGCAATGTAGAAGATAAACACTAGCCATAATGTTGTACAGTTTTCCCCCCGGATCTTTATTGTTGCCCCAAAAAATAAAAATACAGATAGTACGTTTAGCACTCACAACCAGTTGACCTCTGCTGACTGCTGCTTGCAACATCAATGGTGTCCGGAAGATATCTTCATAACGTAAGGGTTCCCATCGAAGCGAGAAGAATCGGAAATAGTGAAAATGGGGAGTTAGCAACCATTTGTGATGCAAAAAATGCATTTGGATCATGAATTTAGGCAGCCATTTGGAAAAAGAAGGGGCAAGGTCGGTGAAATGTAACTATATTTCATTGACATTTTACTTACCTGTTTCCTTCCCTTTTCCAAATCCGTGATCCAAATACAGCCTAACATGAATAAGCTTTGTTCAAGTGGAATAACAACACACGCACCCACCAAATAATAAATTAAAGAAAATGATATGTAAACCGGGGAAAAGCATAAGCCAAGGTTTGCAACACACTTCAAAAATGATATACATAGGTCAAAATGCATGCTACAAACTTGAATGTTAAGTTTGGTGAATTGTATTGAGAACTTGAAATTTTTTATCAATATAAAAAGCTCTCATAATAATTTCAGCAAATGGATACACTATTTCATCAATGAAAATTATCAATCAAGGTGAGATCACCAAGAAAAGCCTATGTTTCATGGTATTAAGTACCCGTGTTGGACACTTGAGTAGGGGTACAAGATATATGCCCAACATGTGTAGTTGTAAACATATTTAGTTATTCAACCATAAAATAAAACTATGCACAAAACTCCCACATTATACATGACATGATCTCTGACGCCTTGTGTACACTATTTTACCCTAGAAATTTATTATTAAGAAAGACGTGTGACGAGATGAATCATACACTTGGACACATACCCGAAGAGAATAACACACCCACTCACCAAACAAAAGAGAGTCCAAAATTTTCAGTCGGCCGATTTCTATGGAAATTTAATTTTTAAAAAAAAATTGTGCATCTCGTATGTGTTTCTGCCTGCAGTGAATTAAAATGTTTTAATGCTTTACTGGACACAGTCAAGTGTCCTAATCTTTTTATGTTTCATCTACACTAAAAAATTTATAATGGGTTGCATGCAAAAAGCTACTTTTATTTTGCTGGGGAAGAAAAAAAAGTTACATCAATTTTTTTTTATTTACTCACATTTCTTCCTCTTCCCCACTCTTCAGGGCATTCTTTGCTATGCACTGGAAAGCTTCTTCAACATTGATGCCCTCCTTGGCTGAGGTCTCGAAGTATGGAATATTCCCTTTTGAGGCACACCATGCCCGAGCCTTTTTCTCAGAAACCTGTAGAAAATCATGAAAAGAAGGAGCTTCATATCTACATTGAGAGAAAATAATATCATTTTGGAAAAAACAAATGCTATAATTCAAATTGATACCAACCACTCTACTACTTCCACCATCCACATCAATCTTGTTTCCTATAACAACAAATGGGAAATTTTCTGGATCCGAAGGGCTTGCCTGCATGACAGTTCTCAAACCATCAGCTGATATCCATGTTTTCATCTAACTCATAATGCTAGATTTTACAGAACCACAATGAAAAAGCTTTTTAATACATGCTAATAAATTAAGCTCAATACACCAATGCTGCAATAAAGTGTATTGTTGTCCTTGTTAATAGAAATGAAAAGCCAAAAAAGGAAACTCAAATGAACAAAGCATCAAAGTCAACAACTTAAAGTTGGCCTAAGCAGCATTCTCTTCTCTAATCAGCTCAGCATGCAGTCATGTTCTTGGTAAAGGGCGAATGAAAACAAGGGAGAAAAAGAATGAGACATTTATTTTTATACCACAAAAATATAGAATTTCAAACAAGACACACAAAAAAAATTCCAAAAGAAAATGAGAATTTTGATTTATTAGTTACTATTAAAGTCCCCAAAGAATCATGTAAAAATATCAAATATCCCCAATGAGTACAACATAAATCAATACCTGAATAAGGAATTCTTCCCTCCAATTGTTTAGATTGTCAAATGACTTCATTACATTTACATCATATACAAGAACACAACAATCAGCACCTCGGTAGAAAGCGACGCCTAGACTTTGAAATCTTTCCTGGCCAGCTGTATCCCATATCTGCCAAAGCAAAAGGTGAATACAATGTAAGTCGCAAATCAATCATTTAACCACATGTTTAAGAAACCCAGTACATACACTAGAAATCTAATGATAGAAATGGCAAGGCAAAAGAACTTGGCTGTAAACATGAAAGCAGAATAATGAATACCATTGGGGCACTTTAGAACAAACTAGAAGTAATAATTTGATAAACAAGAGAGACTCTGCTTTCGCCATACAACAGAAAAGGCATGCCAAACAAAATAATTCATAAAACAATTATATTAATGGCAGTTAGTCTTGCAGTCCCATAAAAAAATAAGGAACACATACTAGTAAATAAAATTCATATCATCACATTTTATGAAATGGTTGACATGACAGTTTACTTCCGTATTCTCACTAGATGATAGAAACATAAAATTTAGCATTTTACAGAATCTCTTTGATGAGCAAACGTTAATCAGAGTTAGCAAGCAGTTTCATTGCAAGAAAGACAGCATGCTTCATGTGACATTAACACAACCAGACCTCTGTCAAATTGGAAAAGCAATGATTTCTTACAGTGACAAAGTAAAGTAAACAACTAGCATGAGATTTTCAAGTCTTGAAAAATGTCACCCTAAAACCATCAGTACACATATTGAGTGTAAAGACAACTCGATAAATCATCTAGACTTTTTGATAGCAACAATACTATTGACAACTTTCACAAACCTTCGGATATTGACAAAAAGGAGTTAGAAGCAACAATCTAAAGTTGAACTTGAGAAAACACCAATCCACAATTCATTTTTACTCACAGTTGAGGAGGGATTGATAAAGCGCACCATCTTTGCCAAATTAATTTTATCTTCTTTGCTAGGATAACTTCCTTAAATTCAATTCAGGTCTATTCATTCCCAATCACCAATTCGTAGTAAAGTTCATGTTAACTGTTCCTATTACTCAAAATCAAGTTGCATCTAATATAATGATGCCACAATAACTACGGATTGGAATCTAATTTCAAGTAGCACATTAGCTAGATAATCAAGTGGTGTGTATGTTGTGTCACTTTTAAAATTTCGAATGCTGCTAAATTTTGTCTGCATTGCAATAAAAAGACCGAGCACATAAATAGAACAGCCCCAAGACCTTCTGACAGGGGAAGGGGAGTTTTTTTTTTTCGGATAAATGACAGGGGAAGGGGAGTTTAACTATACCAATGGAATCATTCATTGAGAATGATGCAGAATTAACCTTACAAGTTACAATCCTACAACCATCAAATGAATGGCCATTTTAATCTTAAGTTATACACTTAAATTGCTTCCATCCATATAGTCCATATAACAGCAAAAGAATTGATTTTGTGAAGTCTTTTAAAAAATATTACCATATAACATGATAGACTGCAAAGATGAAGAAACATAAAGCATTTAACTCACATCTAACAATATAAAAGAAAACAAACCTTATCCTGCTAATGAAGGCAGCCAATCATTACAAAATGAATACATTTTCACAACAATTTCACCCTTCTACTTGCAGTAAATGGAGGTTGGAAAAAGAATAAAACAAATAAAATCATAGAGAGAATTAATGATTATCATAAAAAAAAATAAAAAATCAAGAAGCTGCTTTCCATTAATCGCACAAGCAAACCAGACAACAGAGTATAGTCAACTGGTCACTACTTTACCATTTAACACAAATTCCCAGCCAGCAGTTATTTTAAAAAATAATTGACCAATAAAATAATTGATCAAATAGTATACATATCAACATCAAATTCAAGGTAGACCAGACCTAGAAAGTGAATCTTTACTTATTCTGGTCGTGGACCTGTGAGAAAGACAAGATCACCTATCAGTTCATCTTAATTTATCATTCATTCCACTGTTTTCTCAACAACCAATTCAAATATAATAACAAGCCAACACTGAAGTTATTCAACAACTACAAAGAATCAACATTTGAGCATACAAAAACATAAAAATGAATTCAATAACAAAAAAATAGAACATTATCACTAACCTGTAAAGTAAAGAGCCTATCTTCAAACTGCATCTCTTTAGTCAAGAAATCAGCTCCAATTGTTGCCTTGTATTGATTGCTAAACTTCTTATTCACATATCTAAAAGCAAGTATTCAAGGCAAACACCACCAAATCCATAGAAATAAAAATAAAAATCTACTAAAACAATCTACGAAGGATACTGATTCATCAAAGAGGTCTTTCCGACCCTGCAATGCACAAACAAAACATATAATTAGATCGAGTTCCAATTGAAGAAGTGGAAGAAAGCTTTGAAGAGCTCTCCGATTGAATCCATACAGCAAAAGATCTAATTTATATATATACGTCTGGAAACCCTAGAATTGAAGATCGAAGGTAGCACATACATACAGGAGTATATATATACAGTCGCGCATGTATAACTCACCCGCTGTCGCCGAGGATTATGACCTTGAGAAGCGTTCTTCTTCGGGAAGGCATCGTGAGGTTGCGAATCGGATTTGAGAGAAACTGATCTCTAGAGAGAGAGAGATTGGAGAGAGAAAGGTGTGATTGTGCAGTAGTAGTAGCAGCAGCAGCAGCAGCAGTAGTACGAGTCTAACCAATTTCCTTCAGCTCTTATCTCTCTTGACTCTCTCTATACAATGCGCAGGAATGGCGCAACACGACAGTTCTGGGTATGTGAGGGTATATATAGGTATTTTCTACGGTGACGAACCGGTCTACATCCGTACTCGAGAGCTATAATGCGTTGGAGTTGGACCGAGAAATTGGCCCATTAAAAAAATAAAAAAGTAGTCGGTGATAAATTTATTTTTAAATTTTCTATACCATGCTTTAAAACACCGTGGCTATATTTGTTTTGGCGAAGTGAATTAGCTTAGATTAACATTTTCATAACTAATAATTTTAGGGTAAATTATCAATAGGTCTTACTTTGAAGATTTATTACCCAATAAGTCCTATTTTAGAGACTTATTATCCATTAAGTCTTATTTGATATAATTTATTAAGTGATAAAAATAAATTTATCAGTCTTTTTTTTTATGAATAATTTTATAGTGATAAATTTATCAGTCTCTTTGTTTTATGAATAAATTTTCAGTGATAAATTTATCACTCTCTTATTTTTATAGTGTTAAATTTATTAGTTAGGACCTGTAGATAAATAAGTCTAGTTAACAGGACTAATTGGTAAGTACCCCCATAATTTTAAGATTATGTATTTTTTAGATTGTATATTCTATTCTATATTTGAATTGAGTAAGAATTATAAGAAGAGATTAATAAAATATTATTCAATTCGATATTTGTTTAAGGGGATTGGAATGGATAGGACATGGGACATCTAATATATTAATCATTTGATAAATTAGTCCAGATTTTGACTTAGTCCCCCAAATTATATTTCACCCTCTATGTGGAATTGAATAATCCATCATATGTGGGATACCATATCCGGATGGATTGTTAGTCGGTATTTCAATTGTTTAACCAAACATTGAATTAATAATTTTATTGGACTATTAGTTCGATTCCAAACACATGTTCCTCCAAACAAACATGGCCTATGTTCATAAAGACAACTTCCTACAAAATGATTACACTATCCTTATATATCTATCTATTTATATCTATATGTATACTATTATGAAGTAAATGTCTAAATTGGTTTAGTGAAACATTTTTCTCCTCATACTACGTGACAACTTTATATATGCTAAAATAAAAAAATTATTATACACAGTGTAAGTAAGTTTTGAATCCAAAGCTTTGGGTTTCATTAAGAACATACTTATCACTTAAACAATATACATATTATGATATTAAATTCTTTATTATTTGTTTTTATTATTAGTTATCTAAATTGTACATGCATTGTGTATGCCACCTGTTAGTGTGTATATATATATATTTGTAGTATGCATCGTGGAATAGGGATAAAACCAAACTCAACCTCCATTTTCTCTCTCATTGCTCTCTCATCCTCTCTCTGACGATCTCCCTCCTCATTTTTGACGATTCGCCATCTCCTTTGTGCCGCCATCTCATTTTTGACAATTCTAAGATCTTAAACACATCTGATGTAATCCTTTGTGCCGCCAATTCACCATCTTCAACGATTTCTCTTCGACGATCTAAGATTTGAAACACATCTAACCCGTCGATCTACCATCTTCGACGATCCGCCATATTTGTGTTGTCAATCTTCCATCTTCTACGATTCGTCATCTCAAATCTCAGAAACACAAACCTCTCATATCCAAATGGCCTATAATGGATATTTTATTCGATATTTTTTCTCTCTCTAGGAGTCGAAACTCTCAACAAAATTCTTCTTCTTGTCAAACATTGTGAATAAGAGAGAGAACTATTGAGCAATGAAATGTTGATTCAGTCGTTGGACTCTCTGCGATGCTTTTTGTAGTGGTTTGATTTTTTTTCTTTTTCTTTTTTTCTTTTATTAAAAATGTATATATACATGTGGCTATTTCGAAACAACACGGTTACACGGTATGTATCCCTAATTTTTTTTTGTTCGAGTTTTGATTAGGGTGAACATCAGTGGATTTGATGATAGTGTTGTGAGTTTTTCATTGGATGATTAGAGGACATCATCAGATTCACTTTACTTTCTCCTTTGTATATGTATATTTATAATGTATCAATAATCTTTGCTCATTTTCAGGTTTCTCTGTCCCCAACTCGCTAGAAAAATACAAAATCTCTGACACAGACCTCTCTTTCTCTCTCTCTCTCTCTCTCTCTTGTTTATGGAGGTCTTAGATTTGTTAGGGCTGAGTAAAGAATCCATGAAATCCGTAATCCGATCCAATCCTGTCCAGTCCAGTCTAGTCCAATTCAGTAGGTTTGAATTGGTTTTTTGAATCCGTGGTTCGATTCTGGATTGAAAAATTAAAAATCCGTAATTTACGAATTGGTTCCGAATTAAACCCCATAGTTCCGGATTGGAATCGATCCGGACCGTATACAAATAGTCTATATTTTTATTATACACGTTCCTGCATAGTATCTTCTCTTATTTCATATAAAACTTAAATCCAAATCTAAACTCGCATAGTATCTTCTTTTATTACTTTTGTTTGCTAGTTTTTAGTGTTAATTTGTAATGGTCTAAATACTTATGGTGAAACTAGTTTTCTTATGGTTGTTTAAATTCTAGAACAATATGTCGCTATTATGAAAAGACATGTTATTATTGTGAAACTAATATGGTACTATATTTATATTTTTATGAAATTAAAGTGTTATATATATTTTTTGTTATGTAATTATATAAATCCATGGTCCTAAACCGATCCAATCCGTATTTAAATGGATTGGTTCCACGATTTAAATGGATTGGATTGGTTCCAATTTTTCAGGAACCTTAGATAACGAATTGGTCTTGATTTTACCCAAATCCGAACAATGCTCACCCCTAGAATTTGTTTTATTACTGATAAAATATAGAGGAAAAAAATGTAATATGATGATCTCTAACTTTTTACTTTATGTTTTACCTCTATTTGGTTGCTAAGAATATGAAAAAGAAAAGAGAAAAAAAAAAAGAAAAAAGAAAAAAAGATGAATGGATCAAATGAAATTATCTGTTGCTTTTGTTGTTATTTTTGTCAATTTACATGTATTCTAATCTTTTCATTCTTGGTTTTGATGGTGAGATGGTTTGTTCGGAGGAGACAACAAATGCAAGATAATGAAACTTTGATTTAAACAAGAAAAAAATTTAAGAATTTGAACAGATACTCTCACTTTCTTCTCTCTCTCTCTCTCTCTCTCTCTCTCTGCTATTCAAATTTTGACATGTTGTATGGTTTTGATGAAGGAATTGTAGAGATTGAAGGTTAAGATTGGTACTCACAGATAGAGAGAGAAAGAGAAAAAAGTCACAAAAAAAAAATGAATAGAAAATTTGTATACATAAAAATATTGAATAGATAAAAAATTTGTACAAAAAAAAAATTTGAACAGATAAACAAAAAAATTGAAAAGGTAAAAAATAATTTGAACATATAGATGAAAAATTTTAATAGATAGAAAATCATTTGAACAGATAGTCAAAAAAAGTCAATAGATAAAAAAATCAACAGACAAAATAAAGGGTAAGATTAGAAACAAAATGTCCTTCAAAACAAGTAAAAGAACTTATCAACAAACTATTTTACAAATGGTGAATTTCTCACCAATAAAAAAATACACTGGACAGATAAAAAATTTGTACAAAAAAAATTGAATAGATAAACAAAAAAATTGAAAAGATAAAAAATAATTTGAATAGATAGATGAAAAATTTAAACAGATAAAAAATAATTTGAACAGATAGTCAAAAAAAGTCAACAGATAAAAAAATCAATAGACAAAATAAGGAGTAAGATTAGAAACAAAATGTCCTTTAAAACAAGTAAAAGAACCTATCACCAAACTATTTTACAAATGGTAAATCTCTCACCAATAAAAAAATACACTGGACCTCATGCCTTAGACAACTTATAAATTGGATTTATCGCCAATTTTCTCAAAAAAAACTTGTCAATCTGAATTTAGGGACTTGAAACTATTTGAAAAATTTTAGAAAAAATTCATTAAAGACGAAAATAAACTCCCCCCTCCCCCCTCACCCCACCAAAAAAAAAAAAACACGCTTTCTAAAACACCCTATTATCCCAAAAAATCATGTAAGCTATTTTGTATTAACCAATGCTAGGAGTCACTTTTAGATCTACAAATTCATCTATAACACTGTGACAAAGAGAGTTAAATTTTATATTATTAAATGTGTAACAAAATAAAAGTTAACACATATGATACTACATCATGTAGGTATTATTGTAAGAGTTTTTTTGTGGTTCTTGAACATTTTCTTCTTGTTGTTAAAAATAAAAATAAAAAAATAAAACATTTTCTTTTTGTATTTAAGGATTTATTTGGGAAGTAACTTTTTTTTTGCTAAAATATGAAGTGCAAAAAAGTGAAGTGTTTGGGAATGATTTTTTAAATTTTTTAGGGAAAAAATATGCCAAAAATAGAGAGAAAATTAAAAGAATCTTTAATTTTTTTTATAAGATTTTTTAAACTTTTTTGTTTCTCTTTTGACAACATTTAAAAAAATTAATTTATTGGCTAATTTAGATCACATCATTTCTCTATTTTTCTGTACAGATTTTTGTAAAAAAAAAAAACTTATAAGTCATACCTAAAATAACCTAGGGACTTTTTGACTTATTACAAAACTACCATCTCAAACAAAAATGAGGAAGAAAGCTATGGTGTGTACCGTATGTATTTTTTTGATAAATATTAAAAAAATTCTATCCTACACGCCTTATACCATATGCACTATTAGTTACATTATTTTCTTTTTTAATTATGACCGATTTTTTTATTTAGTTATAATATTATTTTGAGATCTTTGGTTACATCTCATTTGTGTTTAGTTATATGTATTTTTTTAGTTATGACTCAAAAAATATGGCGTTATGACATTTTTTTCTATAATTATAAGGTGAGGTGCATACCATAATCATTTCCTAAATATTATATATATTTCTTTTGTAGAGTTGCGACAATTTATAATTCAGTTTTTTTATTCAAAATTTTATAATCACAAAATGTGTAACATTATCATAAAAATAAGTAATATTATCAAATATATAATTTCATTATGAATAAAAAATTATCATAATGTTGGCTGTATAATTTGTATAAGCAATCATAATTCGACACGTGGCATGAAAAGAGCAATTTGGGGAGGTAATATAAATTGCCAACCATAGTCAGACACGTGTCAACCCATATTGTTAATAATGGGTTTGCGTAGCACTGGAATAATCAAGGGATATAAGGTGATGTGACCTAACAGTTACTCACAAGGTTCCAATTCAAAATCAGGAGGGAAGCCTAATTGTAAACATGGCATAGTAAGGCTAACTGTGAGAAAGCATGATCAGCGATCATGGAAAGACATTTCGACAGTTATCATTGAGAAGTATAAATAGCAGAGAAGGCCCAGAAAGGGGGACCCAAACTTAGATCTGGAAACTAGTCATTTACTTCATATTTTTCTTTCCAGTTTTATATTTCTAGTTCTTTACATTTCTGTATTTCAAATTCCTGTACTGTACTTCATTCATAGGAGTAGTTTCAAATAAATTGTTGATGTAAACCTCTATGAGGTTGGGTCAGATCATTATAAGTTTTTCATTTTACTTAATGAAATTCTGCAATTATTCTTCACTTAATTGTTATTTACTAAATTCTCCTAAACAAGCCACTAGTAAAAGTCCTCTTCATTGAGGCTCAAAGAACTAAAACACAATCGTCTGATAATTGGTTGGCAATTAATCTTCTGTAAGAACTAATTGATCCTTGTTGGTACGCTTAAAATTACAATACTAACCTTCGAAAGCCAAAAAAGCCAACATATATTTTTGGCACGCCCAGTGGGACTAATTGAAATGGCTAAACGGAGAAGACAAGAAGAAAATAAACGCCTGGAAGAAGGTGTGGATGGAGAGGTAGAAATACCTAATCTAGAAGATAAGGTGATAACACATCCTATGGAAGTACCTATCCTATTAGAACCTATGGTCGAACAGACCAGCACTTCAGAGTATATACCACATGTTCAAAATATTGGACGAGGACATGGAATTGGACCATTCACTGTTCTATCTACCCAGCCAATAAATTTATGGGGAGGCTTAGCATGGGATAACAGTTAATGAACACAATGGAAAGATTGGCAACATCCTTTGTGGATCAAATGAATTCCTATCAACCAACTAACACAAGGTATATGAAGGAAAACTCAAATGTTCCTCAGCAAAGATTAGCTAGAGATAAGCAGCCTATGCAAAGTAATGGACAGACTAGTAATCCAAATTATGAAAGACCATCACTTGTACCTCAATCATGGTATGAGCCTCTTTTGAGACCCGTGGTAAATCAAAATGTCCCATTACCTAACAGTGAAGCCATACAAATTGGTGGATTTGGGCTTGTGGGCATATATTTTCTGAGTACCAACACGTGGCAAGGTGACGCCGACGTGTCAGCCGAGGTGCCGCGTGTCTTGGCCGTTGTGCCGAGGTCATCTCGGATAGGCCGAGGTTACCTCCGAAGATATCGGAATCCGAGATAAGCGGATAGGGGACAAGAGTCCTAGAATGAAGAGGAAACTCAACCTGGATATGGACAAGAGTCCTAGACTGGGAGAAGACTTCAGTTTGGGTAAAGATAAGACTCTTAGAGACTTTATCCTAATCCCACTGGAAGTCCCAGATTAGCAGTAATCCTAAGTCCATTAGGGCCAGGCTCCTATTGGAACTAGGATTGTATTGGCTATAAAAGAGAGGCACCTCCATGGGTCTAAGGTATGCTTTTTGATACTCAAGCTTGTGAGTTGAATAAGATGATTGATTATCTTTGAGAGATATTGAATACTGACTTGATCGTCGGAGTACCCTCGGGTGGCGAACCACCGTGGGATTCTTCTCTTTCTGTTGCAGGTTAGCCAAGTGCCATCTATTCTGCCAGTGCTCTCCAGCTGAATACTGAGTTGGCAGTGTGGTCAGAAAATCACTCACACAATTTGGCGCCATCTGTGGGAAAGAAAGAAGAATAGATGGCCAATAACGGACAGAAGGATCAGATTGAAGACAACACTCCTGCTGGGAGTAGGAGACCTATCGACCTTGACGTTGAAGGGGACGACCGCAACACAGAAACTCGTGACTATAGTCATGGAGTGAAAGACGCTGGCCAGGAAGGTGATGCACCAAAGACAACAGATCGAAGCGGATACTACAACGAAGATGACCTCCAGGTATGGAAGGATAGATACCTGCGGAGGAACGAAGACCCTTCCAGAAGGGATGCAGCACACAGGGGGCATGAGCGCTCCCAAGGAGATAACATTCAAGTATAGAAGAGCTCAACCTGAGTGAGCAGATCCTGGATTCCAGACCCCGGATCCGAGAAGACATGATCTCGGCTTAGATGAGTAGGCCCGAAAAAGAGCTCAGCCTGAGTGAGCAAATCCAAGATTCCAGCAGACAAGATCTTGGCGCTTAAGTCCGAGAAGAGAGAAGGCAAAGATGCAAAGTTTACCATTTGTTGAAATTTGTAGCAATTTACAAGTTGGTCAAACCGATACAAAGTTTACCACTTGTTGAAATTTGTAGCAATTTACAAGTTGGTCAAACCGATACAAAGTTTACCACTTGTTGAAATTTGTAGCAATTTACAAGTGGGAGTTAAGCGAGATTCGCTTTCTTCGCTTGTTGAAATTTGTAGCAATTTACAAGTCGAAGTGAAGCCGATGTTATTACTTACAGACTTATGGCAATCTACTAGTTGGCTAAACCAAAAAAGATGCTTAACACTTGTTGAAATTTGTAGCAATTTACAAGTTGAAGTTAAGCCGACATATGATCATCTGTTGAAATTTGTAGCAATTTACAGGTTGAGGTAAAAGCTAAGTATATTGTTTAAACCCTTGTTGAAATTTGTAGCAATTTACAAGTAGATCACTGTTTAACACTTATTATAACTTGAGAAAAGTTTACTGAATATGTTAGTCCTTATTGAAATTTGTAGCAATTTATAAGTAGGTTAGAATGAAATTATTGTTTACATATTTATTGCAACTTGAGAAAAGTTTGCAAAGTTTACATTGACAAGTATATGTTTTATACTTGTTGAAATTTATGAAAAGATTGCAGGTTAGTATCTTGCAGAAGTAAAACTTGCAGTTATTATACCCGAGGTATGTAACCCCGAGAAGATTGTGCAAAGGAAGAATTATACAAAATATTCTAAGTATAGAATCATGCAAAGGCAGTCAAGAAAAGACAAAGGCACAAACATTCAGAGAAGGGAAGTTAAATTAGACATTCAAGAACAAGGAGGCACATCGGCCATATGAAGAGCTTACATTGTCTAAAAAACAAGAAGGTACAAGAGTACAAGCGACAAAAAAGGAAAAACCTCAAAAATCGAGATGACGTTTAACCAAAGTTAAACTGAGATGATGTTTAACCGAAGTTAAACTGAGCTAATGTTTAACCGAAGTTAAACTGAGGTGATGCTTAATCGAAGTTAAACTGAGATGATGTTTAACCGAAGTTAAACTGAGGTGATGCTTGACCGAAGTTAAGCCGAGATGAAGTTTAACCGAAGTTAAACGGAGATGATGCTTAAACCGAAGTTAAGTCGAGATGATGTTTAACCGAAGTTAAAACGAATGATGATAACACTTGTTGAAATTCTGAGAGAATTTACAAGTTAAAGAGTGCACAAAGTTAAATGTCGGCAAAAGATTCACCGGAGTCAAACGTCGTTTTGATTAGAACAGAACCACTAAGTGCACGCCAGAAGTAGTGACCAGAATTGTGAAAGGAATAAATGCTTCAAGAAACAGCAATGATAGTTTGCAAAGACCAAGAGAAAGAGGGTCTAAAGGGGGCGAATTAAATACCAGAAGTTTTAATACATCGGCGAAAAAAGAACACATCAGGTTTGTGACTACGGCACGAAGCCAACTTCCCTAATGTGATCCTAAGTGCAACTTATGCTCACATTAGGGGACAGAGAGAAGATGTAGGGGGAATGAATGATAATTAAGGAGCAAGGAATGTTTACACTTATTGAAATTTTTGAGCAAATTACAAGATGAGTTAACCAAAGATTATGAAGTCTACCACTTGTTGAAATTCGAAGCAATTTACAAGTTTGGTATAGCCGAGATAACACTGAAAGACGTTTCCGAGATATGATCATCCGAGATGACCAACTAGCTTGTTAAAAGCTGAGAAGGTTGGCAGATACAAAAATGAAGACCTTAAAGAACTAAGGACTGAAAACAAGAACGCTTGACCGATTCGACGATGGTTAACGACATGGTCGATTAGAGGAGCTTCTCTACCGTTACCTCGGCATCAATTTCAAGAAGGAAGCAAACTACTCGGCATCAGTGGCAAGTTGCGTCTCACCCCCAGAAGACAGTTGGAAAGAACTTCTCAGCAGCCTTCTCAACCACGAGCTCAGCATCAATCTCCTAAAGAGTTTGATCAAAGCTCTTTTCGGCGATTGGCACCTCGGAGTTTTGAAAGCAAGGATTGAAAGCAAAAATCTGAAAAAAGACACAGAAAACAGAAACAAGAAATGTAATTCGAAAATCAAAAATGGTGATAAAGCTATCAAGAAATCAAGACAAAAAGATTGCATAGGTGTGTCAAGCCAAGAATAGTGGCAGAAATCAACAGATATGTGAACAGTGTGTATTCAAGAAGATGATTTGGAAACAACGGGTAAAACAGCAATGGTGGTTAACAATGAAGCAAAGCTTCTTGGAAAGCAACAAGTAATAAAACCAGGAGAAACAATGGCTTACCAGAAAGAGGGAAGTCGGAATGAGAATTTTCGAAATCTGACGACAATGACAGAGTGACGTAAGTTTCACCGGAGGAAAGGAACGAAAACAGTTGTAAAAGCTTGAAAGCTTGGAACAATGACAGATTTAAGCAAAAGAGCTAAGAAAAAGAAAAAGCCAGAGGATTGAATGAAAAAAGAGAAAAATCAGAGTCAAGAAGACGACGAAGTTTAAAGATAAAGCCAAGTGCATAGGCGCTACATAAGTATATAAAGAAACAAGAAAGTAATGACCCAGACACAATGCTAGTAACAGAAAGCGGATATGGCAAAAACAGTACCAGGCATTTAAAAATTTCAAAAAACTTGAAAACAGACGAAAAATAGAAGACAACAGAGGGCAAGTAAACGGATTCAAAAGAGTTATGAAATATTGAGCTTAATAAAAGAGTTTATGAACCTACCAAGATAAGTGAACGCCAATATGAAGATCGCCGAAGTCAAATAGATGACTGGAAATCAGGAACCCACCAGAAAATGTGAATAGAACGGAAGCAAAGCTCTTGGAGTTTATGAATTAATGAAACCAGAAACTTCGGCTAGGAGGTATGATCTCGAATAGCTTGAAAAACATGAAGCTTGATACTTGACAGAAGTGGATAGTAAAATCCAGGGAACTTTGAGGTCTGCGAGTTTGATCTCGGACAGAGGGGCACAGATGAACGAACAGTATAGGTTCCATCACCTTAGAATGCCGAGGTAATAGAACCTAGGGGCAGTTGTGGGGATATATTTTCTGAGTACCAACACGGGGCAAGGTGACGCCGACGTGTCAGGCGAGGTGCCGCGTGTCTTGGCCGTTGTGCCGAGGTCATCTCGGATAGGCCGAGGTTACCTCCGAAGATATCGGAATCCGAGATAAGTGGATAGGGGACAAGAGTCCTAGAATGAAGAGGAAACTCAACCTGGATATGGACAAGAGTCCTAGATTGGGAGAAGACTTCAGTTTGGGTAAAGATAAGACTCTTAGAGAGTTTATCCTAATCCCACTAGGAGTCCCAGATTAGCAGTAATCCTAAGTCCATTAGGGCCAGGCTCCTATTGGGACTGGGATTGTATTGGCTATAAAAGAGAGGCACCTCCATGGGTCTAAGGTATGCTTTTTGATACTCAAACTTGTGAGTTGAATAAGATGATTGATTATCTTTGAGAGATATTGAATACTGATTTGATCGTCGGAGTACCCTCGGGTGGCGAACCACCGTGGGATTCTTCTCTTTCTGTTGCAGGTCAGCCAAGTGCCATCTATTCTGCCAGTGCTCTCCAACTGAATACTGAGTTGGCAGTGTGGTCAGAAAATCACTCACACAGGGCCAATACAAGAAAATGGTATGAGAATGTTTTCAAATCCCATGTTCGAAACCATAACTGGTACAAGAGGGTTCACTAATCCTCTATTCGAATTCACACTCGGGGGGTTGGAATGGTTTCCCGCGACTGGGAGAGAAACAACACATGTTCCTCCTATTGCAACACCTTTTGCAGGACATGTTCAGAGAGGTCAACCACACTTTCAACAGTAGTAAGTACTACAGGGACAACCAGTCCAAAATATACCTCCCTATAGACCAAGAGGACATCAAGCACATGGGGTTCCACCAAACCATGTGTTTGTTCCTCCAGTGATAGTCCAACAAGCATAAAATATGGTTCCTAGGGACCAAATTGCTAATATTGTCAAAGAAATGTATGGACCTATGGCTCGGGGGGTTCAAACTCCTGTGTATAGGAAACCATATCCAGAATAGGTAGATAGGGTGCATGTATACCCAAGAAACTGACTCTCAAAGAGAGTAAGTCTCAGTTCTTCCATCCAGTGAGGGTTTTAAGGAAGAGGAGGTGCAGGAGGATCCATCTCAAAGGAAGAAGGGAACTGGGGGTTATTTACACATTCAAGCCAGTCAAAAGAGCAAAATTTTGCTCTCTGGGCTAAGAATGACGGGCTGTACCCTTATATTTCATCTAGACGACGAGTGGCTTGCACTATCTTTGTAGGTATGGAAGATGTGTACCATGCTATAAATAAGTTGTCTTCCAAACTGCGTTGACGATCGATGGATACATAGGGATAAACCACCGAGCTCTAAGCAAAATGAGGGAAAGACAGAGGATCAGCGAATTCGACGAATCGATAGTTAATTCGTTCTCTTAGCTTGAATTCCTCAGATTCTGGCCAGCTTCCCCAGCCAGAAGCTTTAGAAGAAGAAGAGGAAGCCACAACCTCATTCCACGCAGAGGGTTTTGGGGTAGAAGAAGAGCTTCCAATATCTATTTTTGCAAAGTCTTGGGCTAAGAATTATGAACAATAGGTTCGTGATCCAAAGGTCGATGATTTGCAAAAGCTTCCATGACTTGAGTAAATGGAGATGGATAGGTGTGGCTAATAAATGCATGAAAATTCTTTCAAGGGCGAGCATCATTATCTAACAACTCCTTATATGCTTGAACTATGTCAAAGAAGGTTTGTTTGGCCATGCGCTCAGATAATGGGAAATGTTCAAGGAATAGAAAAGAATTTAATGCAGTCGGTTGCAATTCTAAGAAGATGCAAAACCCATGCACGTCTTAGGACGTAGGTAAAGTGCTTCGATTCACTAATATCACTAAGCATTGGGTATATTAGTGCGGAGGGTAATGTTGGCTATATAATTTGTATAAGCCAATCACAATTCGTCACGTGGCATGAAAAGGGCAATTTGCGGAGGTAATATAAATTGCCAACTATAGTCAGACATGTGTCAACCCATATTGGTAATAATGGATCTGCGTAGCACTGGAATAATCAAGGTATATAAGGTGATGTGGTCTAACGGTTACTTACAAGGTTCAAATTCAAAATCAAAAGGGAAGCCTAACTGCAAACATGGCGTAATAGGGCTAACTGTGAGAAAGCATGATGAGCGATCATGGAGGGACATTTCAACGGTTAGGAGTTCACTTCGACGGTTATCATTGAGAAGTATAAATAGCAGAAAAGAGAACCTAGACTCAGATCCAAAAACCAGTTATTTACTTCATATTTTTTCTTTCCAGTTTTATATTTCCAATTCTTTACATTTCTGTATTTCAAATTCCTGTACTGCACTTCATTCATAGGAGTAGTTTTAAATAGCTTGTTGCTGTAAACCTCTACGAGGCTGGGTCAGATCATTGTAAGTTTTTCATTTTACTTAATGAAATTCTGCTATTATTTTTCACTTAATTGTTATTTACTAAATTCTCCTAAACAAGCCACCAGTAAAAGTTCTCTTTATTATGGCTAAAAGAACTAAAACACAATCGTCTGATAATTGGTTGGTAATTAATCTTCTGTAAGGATTGATTGATCTTTACTCGAACGCTTAAAATTACAATACTAACATTCGAAAGCCAAAAAAGTCAACACATAATCTATTAAAAAGTTATGTAATATTTATCACAAAAATATGTAACATGGATCATAAAAATACATTATAAGAGTGGATATGTGCAGAAAGATTTCTTTAAATGAGTGTTGTGATTTATTAAAGCAACAATGCTGTAAACTGTAACACATAAAATGTACCGGAGAATTTCCTTAAATTAGTGGCGTGATTTATTAAAAAATATATATATTTGTAACACATCAAATATGATAGATACTTTTTTATATCATATATTAATATTGAATTGAATATTCTTGATTCTATATATACGTTTTGTCATTGGCATTCTAGCCACTAGTTTGTCATTTCACTTTTGACAAAACAAGTAAAAAAGGGCAAAGGTGGAGAAACAATGACAATTGTGAGGCCGTTAACAAGTGATCCATTCCAACCAACTTTTGGTTAATTTCAATTTTTTAAATTCCTTGGCCAACCAACCATGCTTGCCAAAAACATTATAACAATTTTAAATTACCACAAAATAATATATATATGTATATATATTTTTTGAACACACAAAATAAGGTTCATTAAACTAATGAAATAGTGTCATGAAATTGTAAAGAATGTACTAACATTGATCATCATAATATTATTATACTATAAGAAAAAGAAAAAGAAAAAAAAAAAAACTCAAAAGCATATAGAAGCGCACAAAAAATACAGTTATGTCTTTAATTCATCATGAGTGTATGTGTAACAACATTCACATTTAAAATATATTTCAACCACATAAATTAAATTTTCTCTGTTTTTTTCTTTCTTTTCACTTTTGTTCATCTAACATTTTTTTATCCAAATATAAGGAAAACTAGTAGACATTTTCAAAGTATCATATAATATTAATTACGTGATATTCCCACTAAATAAAGAACTGTTAAGAGATTAATTTATTTTTTCTTAACTCAAATAAAATTGAATCAATATTATTTCAATATCAAAATTCCTGTTACATTATTAGTTAGGGGCACTATTGTCACAGGGTACTTCGGACTTGCAAATAATTGTCCAAAAATAGATTAAACTTCCTAATTTGTAGGAGGTGAAAGGGCATGGAAGGACGGCTTGCCGTTTCTTTGTTCAAACTACCATGCAATCTCTCTTTTCTCTTCTTGCTTTGACAATCATCCCCGCCCTTCTCCAAAGGTACCTACCTCCTCTCTCTCTTTCTTGATTCCCATTTTTCTCTCTCTTCATAGAAGAAGAAGAAGAAGAAGAAGAAGAAATGCATACATTCATAGAACAATAACTAGTAGAATAACAAGATATGACTACTATATATCTTATTGGCTTCATTTTCTTTGTTTCATTTCTACCTAGCTGATGAGATATATACATGTCATGTTATATACATATATGTTATAAATTTTTTTTTATATATTTTGCTTTGTGTTTTTCTTGAATCTTGATTTAGGGTTCAGCATTGGAGGAGGGGCATGGTCTATTTGGCCTTTTTAGATCATTGCCAAAAAAATCATTAAAAATGTCTTCTCCGCCTCCGGATGACGGAACCTCAAATTCTCAACCACCACCACCGCAAGACAACAACTTGTCACCACCACCGCCAACGCAAGACAACAACTCGTCATCACCACCGCCACCGCAAGACAACAACTCGTCATCACCACCGCCAACGCAAGACAACAACTCGTCATCACCACCGCCACCGCAAGACAACAACTCGTCACCACCACCACCACAATCGAAAGATTCAAAGTCTTCTTCACCTCCTCCCCCATCTTCTTCAAATTCCAATGGCAACTCTAATTCTTCTCCTCCACCGCCGCCACCACCACCACCTCCACCCCCGCCGCCGCCTCCTCCTCCACCACCTAATTCGAAAGGATCAAGGCATTCGCCACCGCCACCTCTATCACACCACCGATCTGGATCAAAGGGCATTAGTACAGAGGAGAAAGCGCTAATAGGGGGAGCGGTGGCCGGAGCGGCATTGTTATTGATTATCATGGTAGTGTTCTTCGTTTCGTGTTGCAAGAAGAAGAAGAGAAGGCCACATGATCAGATGAAGTATTACAGAGATAATTCTCATGGAAAACAAAGTAAGTATTATTATGCCATCCCACTTCTACTTCATAAAAAAATAAGAAATAAAAAAAAATTAATAACATAATCAGGCACAACTCATTTGAAATCACAAAAACATGAGATCTATGAAAAGGTTATAATCTTTTTTGTGATCGATTAATGTATTTACGTGTTGGTTAACATATTTTATGACACCTAAACTTAAATGATGATGTAAACAAAAATATAATCACCTCAATTATGCTTTAATGAAAGGATAAAATGTAAATTCTTCAAATAATTACTTTTCTTAATGAGTAATGCTATGTATTATAAAAAAAAATATTATGAAAATGATCATGAAAAATTCTTCACCGTTAAATTTAAGACTTGAGATGATTTTTTTTCAGTAAAATAATAAAAAATACAAAATACTGAGTCATATTACCCAATTTATTTTTTACACTTCTTTTTATAAAAAAAATTCAAAAAAAAATCAACCAAAGTAACGAATTCATAAACAGGCCTAAGCCATTGGGGTCGAATTGAAACTAACGTTTTCACACGCAGCAGGTAGCGACTATTACAACAGCGAACAACACGCGAATTGGAACACCGCCGCCGCCCCACCCGCCACCACCGGAGAACACGCAGTCAAAATCCCTCCACCACCGGGCTCCGCCGCCGATTCCGGCCAATGGCCGGCAGTCCCACCACCACCGCCGCCCCCAATGATGAGCAGCAGCGAGATGAGCTCCACCGGCTTCTCCGGTCCCCGCCAACCACCCCTCCCTCCGCCGCACCCATCTCTCGCGCTCGGCTTCAACAAGAGCACCTTCACCTACGACGAACTCGCAGCCGCAACTGGTGCTTTTGCGAAGACCAACTTGTTGGGACAAGGCGGGTTTGGGTATGTGCACAAAGGGGTTTTGCCTAATGGGAAAGACATTGCGGTGAAGAGTTTGAAATCTGGGAGTGGACAAGGAGAGAGGGAGTTTCAGGCTGAGGTTGATATTATTAGCCGAGTTCATCATCGGCACCTTGTTTCGCTTGTTGGGTATTGTATGGCGGATACTCAGAGGATGTTGGTTTATGAATTTGTTCCTAATAGTTCACTTGAACATCATCTTTATGGTATGTTTCATTCTCCCCTTTTAAATAATATATATATATATATTTTTGGATTAGTATATGATTTTATAATGAAATTTAATATGTTAGAGTAGGACAATTCTGTTATACCATACCATATCAATCCTTACGTTATTTTCTTATTTTCTTCTGACATTATTTTGAGAATTTAATTAGGAGTTTGATTATGATTTTACTTTTTTTATTTTTTAATCAAAACGTATAAAATTATGTTATTTTTATTCTGTAATTATAAAATGCATATGGTTCAAATCTTTCCTGATAGAGTAATGATAAAAGATCAAATACAACCCTTAATTATATTCGGGGAATAAGACTTACATGGAGATGAGAAGATTTGAGGCTTGTTTAATTGGGCAGCCTTATTTGGGTTACACTATATAAGTGCATTTTTTTTTGTATAAGTGTACTTATTTAGGTCACATCAATCAATATATCTTCTATACTTTTTTACATATTTTTTTATAAAAAGTTAAAAATTGCATTTATTTAAAACATCCGAAACCAATAGTATAGTATTGAGATTATTGATCCAAGATTCACAATACATTGTTTGGTTATAATTTTTATATTTTTTAATCTTAGAATTAAAGCAAACATAGAATTAGAATTATATTTTTCTATAGGGAAAAGTTAGGGATCATGAAAATTTTTTCACGAAAGTGATCATGAAAAATTTATGATCCTTGGATTACCTTGATTAGTGTGTGGTACTTTATTCTAAGTGTAATCCAAGGGTCACAAAGTTTTCATGATTATTTTCATGAAAGATTTTTCATGATACCTAGCATTACTGTTTTCTATACCCATTGCAAAACAAATGTGAACAACAAATTATTTATGACTAATTGAGCTGGATAATTCCATGGATTGTTAATCCCTCCCTATTAATCCTGATGATCAAACAAGGACTCAAACTTTCTGGCCAACAAGCTAGCCCCATTGATTTAAATTTCATTTAACATGCTATTGCAAATAAAAATTTTATTTAGGATATGGTTTTAATTATAAAACTGTCACTATCGCAATATTATAATGGAGGATTGTGTATAAAAATTTTCCAAGTATTAACCTAATGTTAAAATTCCAGGGAATGGTATACCGGCTATGGACTTCTCAACGAGGCTCAAAATTGCGTTAGGATCAGCCAAAGGGTTCGCTTATCTTCATGAAGATTGTAAGTGATTTGTATGGTATAAGAAAAATTATAAATAGACATAATTATATTACAGCATTAGATACAATCCTTTCATATAGATAGTACTTCCCAAACCCAAATGTGCGAGTGTCACTCTATGTAAGAGACTTGTGTTTAATTCTGTTATTGAATTCTCCATATATATAGAAATACTGATTATGTAAATATCTCTCTCGTCTCACCTCTCTCTCCCTCTCTTCTAATGATATGATATTCCATATGCAGGCCACCCTCGCATAATCCACCGAGACATCAAAGCTGCTAATATCCTCCTTGACTACAACTTTGAAGCCAAGGTATTTTTACCCTTTAATCCAAGCATCGTTAGCATTAATGTTCATTTTATGATCAGACAATTATTTTCTTGTCTTAAATTTATTTATTTATTTTATATTTCATGATAAGAATATGTTACGTTTGTTCAAAGTTAATTGATGACATTGAAAAGCTTACTTATTCAGGTGGCGGATTTTGGATTGGCTAAACTCTCTAATGACAACTACACACACGTGTCAACGCGTATTATGGGAACTTTTGGGTAAGCAAACACTCTAGTTCTTGCTTTTCTTTGGGTTTTAAACTTCGAAATTCCTTTTTTGTCACATATAATAAAACATAATATAGAAATGAAATACAAAAAGTTTCACAAATTAGAAACAGGAAGTGGGGGTTCATATGTGGTGATCAACTCACCGCCTTATCTTTTTTGTGTTTCATTCATGTACAATTGGACTTTTTGTAAGCTATTGCAAATGAATTTATTTGGGATTTCCCTTAAATATGGGAATTAATGCAGGTACTTGGCACCGGAGTATGCATCAAGTGGGAAGCTAACTGAGAAATCCGATGTTTATTCATACGGTATTGTCCTTTTGGAACTCATTACTGGACGACGCCCTGTGGATATCCACACCGATGATGACAGCCTAGTAGACTGGGTTAGAATGTCCCCAACTTTGATTAACAAGCAATATTATATATATATATATATAAATATGAAGAAGATTGCATCTTTGATATGGAGTACGCTTTTTATTGATACATTTTGTATTGTTTGTTGGTTGGTTTTATTGCATGAAATGAACAGGCAAGGCCAATTTTAAACCATGCAACAGAAGGTGGAAGCTTTGAAGAGCTGGTAGATCCACGCTTGGAGAATGACTACAATCCCCAGGAGATGCTGCGCATGGTAGCATGTGCTGCTGCTTGCATTAGGTATTCTGCAAGGAGACGCCCAAAGATGAGCCAGGTAGAAAGAAAAAATAATTTACAAAAAAAGAAGTTTGCGAGCTCAATTTTGTTTAAAATATTGATCTGATTTTTTAAATTTTAAGGCCTTCTAATCTAGGACTAAAAAGTGAGTAAAATTTACACACTAAAAAAAAAGTCTAGAAGTTCACTAACAAAAAAGCCAGCATCAAGGTTTTTTCCCAAACGAAGCTCTACTAAACTCAGCCACAGAATACTCGTTGGAGCCCCTGTGAGTATTCCGTGCCACTTTATGTGACTTAGTTCTTTGTCTCTAGCATTGTTGAGGTAGAAATCATCCTTTGTTTATAAGCAAACATGAGCAAAACTTAAATGAGCAATTGTCATTGGTGTAGTAGAAAAACACTAGAATCCTAGGGGTTATATTAGCTCAGCACTCGAGTTTGAGGCTCATGATCTAATTTTAACAATATTTTGAACTCTCAAACAAATTTATAGATCATACTCAATTTCAAGTAGTGAAATAGATGAAATGGCACACAGAACAGAAACCACAAGCTTTCTGGCAGAAATGGAAGATCAATTATTGTTTAAATTTCATTAAGCTCTATACTGTTATTTTCAAGCTTTTTACATTGGAAATAGTTCTTCCTTGATGTTGCTTTTTGAGACATGCCCCTGACCTATTATTTACCCAAGGCTAAAACTTCATCAATTTTTGTGTGAATTAATTAAATTAATAAAATCAAGCTTAAAAGATATACACAATGAAATTTGATTTTAGTTTGATATAGTGAAATTTTACTAGTTTTGTTGAGAAGCTAAATTACTGAACTGAATGTCTCACAGATTGTACGAGCGCTGGAAGGCGATGTCTCGTTAGAGGACCTCCATGAAGGCGTGAAACCAGGCCACAGCACAATCTTCAGCTCAAGCGGCAGTGAGTATGACAGTTCATACAATGCTGAGATGAGGAGGGTTAGGAAGGGGGTAACGTCGAGCCAGGAATTCACAAGCAGTGAGCACGGTGTCACTGGAGAGTTCGCGACCCGTCCTTCCCCTTCGAGCGGTGGGGACTCACAAGAACTCCGAATCCGCAGAAACAGCCCTTGATGATGAAAAGTTTGAATTTGGCTTTCCAGGCTCCCTCGCTCCCTCACTCACTCACTACGCACTTTTGAGGGATGTGAAAAGAGTAACTCCAATGGCTTGAGGGGTGGAGGGAGCACACATTTGTCAATGAGAGTGCTTAAATGAGAACAGCTTTTGCAGGACAAAATCAACATGACATTGCAATTTCCTATTTTATAGTAATGTTCATGAATGGAGTCCTTTTAATGTATGTTGAGTTTGGGTTGATCTATTTGTATTTGTATTATTTGCTATATATATTTATACACTTGGAGACATTAGTAGTTTATATATTTGGTTTGGCAATTGTTTTTTAGTGGGTTTTTTTTGTTGAGTGTTTGTTTGCTTGTTTGTGTTTTTTTTTTGGTTTCAATCAAGATAATTGGCTGTTAATGTTGCCTTTGAGAAAGTCTCAAAAGATAGATTTTCCCACATCTTGGGCACTTTGTTGCATAAGATAAGACATGGTTTTTCGCAACCACGCATCTAGGTGGACTTATGTTGAGAATTGTATCAAGTTGACTACTTGTCTTTGATAGAAAAAGGCTTGGGTTTTATTTATTAGTTGGTTAAAAAGACAGTCTCTTTTGATATATTTTTTATTTTTTTGATTTTTTTTAATAATTTTTTAACGCAATTAAAGTTGATTCTTTTAACAGAAAAATGAGCTTGTCGAATAGAACAAAATTGTTTTTAACAAAATGAACTTTTATAGGCCCCGAATTGTGTTCTGTTGTAGGAGTTCACTCCGGACTCCTAGTGATGAATAGTGGACATAAATTATGTTTGTTTAGTTTATGATGCTCCAGATTGGTAGTCCCTTTAGACTATGAAAGGGTTTGGATGAGAGCATTAGCAGTCTGAGTTGAAAGATGGTATTAAAAAATAATCCGTTCAGTTTAAGGTGTTACCAGTCGTTCAGAGGACGTCCAGTCGGTCAACTAGCCAGTCATTATACTTCCTAGGAAACATACTATATAATCATAATACAATCCACAAATTAACTCATAAATGATAGCACATAAATTATGAAACACAATTTAATGAAACAAAATTAGGGCAAAAAGTGAGAAAAAAATTATTCAATTAAAACTGATATAGACCTAGGTAAAAAAAATAAGGCAAAATTATTTATTCCACTAAAAATATGATAAATGGAATAAATTAGGGCAAAATTTTGCCTTATGTGCTTCCGATTAAGATTGAATTAATTATTCTACTTTCAGCTTATTTTTTCTCTTTTCATTTCCAGAACTATACTTCCTAGGAAACATGACTATAATCACAATTCAATTCACAAATCATAATTCACTGATTATCTCATATCTGATAGCAAAGAAATTATGAAAAACAATTTAATAAAACAAATTTAGGGATAAAAAATTAGGAAAAATTATTCAATTAAAACTGATAAAGATCTAGGTAAAAAAATTAGGGCAAAATCATTTATTCCACTAAAATCTGATAAAGAAAAAGATTTTAAAAAAAATACGACAAATTTATTTATTTCATTAAAATCTGATAAAGAAATAAGATAAAAAAAAAATTAGGTCAAATTTATTTATTCCATTAAAATTTGATAGAGAGAGAGAGAGAGAGAGAGTGGACTTACTGTGACAAAGAGAGATTTGAGAGATCAGTGATTGGTCTACTCGCTTTGCTCGATACTTGGGTCATAATTTCCAATTTCTGGTTGCTGCTTGCTTTGCTCAGTGCTTGCTTGGTCTGCTTCCTTTGTGCGCACGCGCGAGAGAGAGAGAGAGAGAAAGAGAGATTGAGAGCTCAGTGTATGTGTATGTAGTGTTCATGTCACGACCCAAACCCGCCCCTATAGGTTTAGCATCGTAACCGGCCAGTAATCCTTGGATTACCAAAGGCCTCTGAACAGATTAACATATAATAAGGGGCTGCGGAAGCAATAACATAAATATAAATGTCCAATGATCTGTGCTGACTTATATGAAACAAAGTAATTTAAAACTTTATATACAAATCAGAGTGCCAACAAAACATTATACCACATACGTTACAGATTCTCGAATACAGCCAACATAAACAAATTCAGTCTCATGCATAAACAGACTAATCAAAACTTGAACCCCTGACACTTCGGGAACCTCCACGTGAGGCACAATGGTTGGCTGGTAACAGAACACAGTCCCCTTACAAAAAACCTTTGGGCTCGAACTCCAGAATGCTCATCTATATACATATATTTACAAACAGTGAGCTATAGCCCAGTGAATAACATTAAGGTAAAGGGGTTAGTGAACGAATTCCGAACATTTTATACGTATATAACAGATCATTGCATAATCATAGTTATCTCATATCAGAACATAATAATGGCAAATTCTATAGAACATATTGAACATATCACATAACGTCTTCCGACTAGAGTGATCGGTTCCGGACACCGATTAAACACATATCACCACAATGAAGTGGCTAACGAGATCTCGTAAATGTCATGGACCCGCATTTTCATGCCGTCCTCCATGACTTGGGACTATCTATGGATGCCATAATAGATTTCAAACTTGGAATGTTCGTTCACAGAAACATATATCATTTCAGAAAGTATAGCTTATCACATGTCATTTGGAACATAATTTCATATAAACGTATCTTTACGATAACGTTACTCACAGTGGTTCTCGTAAATGGTCAATCAATCCTCGAGTCTTGACCTACAATCACAAAATACATAGCACAAAATATGTCTCATTATTATTCATAAATGTGGACATACATGGCTTAGCTTTCTCACTTTAATTTCCCATTCATTCCATGCTACACAACTTGTTCATATTGCCCATATACTCGGATTCTACACATATTTCCTAATTCACTTACTTATGTTATCTCTTAGCTTATTAATATTTAACGGCTCATAAATCATGCCTAAGAATGCACATAAAGAGATGTGAGTGAAGATATGTACTTAAAACATCTTTTAAAAACATGCTGAAAATAAGTTAGTGGCTAGAGCCAGCTTTTCTTAGCTAGAGCCAGCAGAAGGCAAAAACAGAGCTCGCTCGAGCCAAGACTTCTTCGCTCGAGCCAGCCTTTTGTAGAGTGCAAAATTCTAAGAGCTCGAAATGTTGGCTCAAGCCACTACTTCTTCGCTCGAGCCAACTATAAAATTCTGGGCAGCAAGCTCAACAAAAATGGCTTCCAAACCACCTTCAAACCTTAGGGTCTTGCATGATTTGATCAAACACATAAAAATAGCTTTAGAAAACTTCAATACAAGACCCTTGAAACATCTTTTTTTCAAAAACTCATCAATTCTTGAAAAGTTTGAACCAAAACTTCTTCATGCAATGTTTTTCAACTCTTCTATGGTTTTTCAAAACATGCAAATGGTGACCAACAACTCGTGAATTCTGGGACTAAGGACAAGATTAAAGCTCACATGAATGCAAGGCCTTCAAAACTCCAAAATGATGAAACCAAAAGTTAATCTCCAAGAACTCACATGCAAGACATCCACTTGATCATAGACCCATTGCTCTACAATTATCATGAAATTGGCTCAAAGATATGTTAAGACCATGATGCATGGGAGGTTATCTACAGAAAATAGGCTCAAGATACTTACCTAGATGATGAATTCAAACAACAAGAGACGGCCTTCCTAGTTCCCTTATTCTTCTTCTAGCTTGAGCTCTCTCTCTCTCTCTACACGGGCCACATGAGTAAAGGGGGTGATACAACCCTCCTTCAACTTTCATCAGAATGTATACAACACACACACTCTCACATTGAGCACATACACGTGCACACACATGCACACTTCCAACACACACACACACAAGGATTAATCTTCTACACCCAACACCACCAAGGCCTAGCACACCTCACTCTTAATCACATCTTGGATTATTAATAGAATTAATTTAGGCACCAATCTTGCATTATTTAATTCAAACATAAGTAACCTTAATTTATTCGGGTTAGCACGAAATTCAATTAATCCCAAAAATAGTTCCCATCAAGGCTCAAGTTAATTACATGCGATTTTACGGAACCGAATTAATTTTTAATAAAATTTGCCATGGTGTTCTAAAAATTCTAAATAGTCAATCCATGTGCTCAATTCGGTTTCTGAAAGCATTTAGGCTAACAATTTCAGATTCAAAGTAGAAATCATGACAAATAACTTTCAAATCAGATAGATATGCACAAATTACTACAAAGCACATAATAAACCCATAATTAATTTTATTCACTTAATTAAGATCCTTAATTACTGATTAGTGGCTAATTACGGATCGGGGTTGTTACAATTCATCTCATTCAAGGTCACAAACAATTTTGTATATTTTTAATTTTAATTGGGTCAAACCACACTTATAAATAAATATGGCCCAACAAAATATTTGAGGGCCTTTTAAATTGGCCTTAAAATAACAAAAATAATTTGGGCCTATTTAAATTTGTAATATGTTATATAACACTTTACTAAATTTGAAGGCTCTATTTTGGGGCCCAAGGCACATGCCTCAATGACCTTAGCCTAAGGTTGGTACTACACCCATGGTGGTGATCGATGAATGAGCAAAGGTGAAAGAAAAATCAAAATGAGGGGTAAGAGTTTGGAAAGAAGGAGAAAATTGTTAGTGCTGCTAAGAAAAGAGGTTGAGGATGGATAGAAGAAGGCGAGAAAGTGATTGGGGAAGGAACATGAGGGGTGGTTGGAAAAGAAGTTAAGGGTAAAAGAGTAATTTTTTATATTTTTAAAAATGGTAAATTACACTGACACCTCCTATAGTTTGGGTTTAATACATCTCATCCCTTGACGTTTGAGAAGTTACATTCTTACCCCTGTGATTAATAATATCATTTCACAAACCCCTTACTTATATGTAAGGCAACAACTCCTAGTATAAAAAAAGAGAAAATTATATTTAAAAAAAAGTAAAACAAAGTAAAAGAAAAGAAAAAAAAAGAAAAAGAAAAGTAAAGCAAAGCAAGAAAAGAGAGAATGTATGAATTCAATATATTTTTGATATCAATGTTAATTCTATCTAAATAATTACAATGACAGAAGGGTCAGTGTAATTTTTCAAATATCAGGGAGTAATATGTATTAAATACCAACCTCAAGAGTGTAAGTGTAATTTACCCTTTAAAAAAATTTCCACAATTTTATAATTTTTTTTCTATCAATTCCCATTTTTCTAATTTTGTTTTAATTAATTTTTAAATAATGGTATTACTTATGTTGTTGTTTCTCCTCTTTATTCACCAACAGCTTCCAGCCATTTTCGTAGGCCTCTTACTACTTTTGGAGTGTAAATTTGGCCTAATCCGGCCTATTATTGGGTTGTGTGAGCTTCCATCAAAATTCGAGACAGACCAGATCAGAAAGAGTAATGCTAGGGATCCCAAATAATCTACTAAATGTTTTACTATCTCTTACATGAGTATGAGACCTGCACACATGTGAATTTGTGTGTAACATTACCAATATGAGAGGTTTAGTAAAATATTTAGTAGATTATTTGAGATTCCTAACATTAGTCGATCAAAAAATTAGGTTTGAACCCAAGCTCAGGTAGCATTTGGGCTTCAAATGGATTGGTGGGTCGGGCCAACTGATGAGGGGCGAGCGTACCATATTTTTCAAAAACTTTTTTTTATGAAGGTGGTGTTTGGGAACCTAAGTTCTGAATTTTTTTCTCATTTTTTCTATTAAAAGACAAATTTTTTACAAAATCAAGAAAAAATATATCCAAACAAAATATCACATCAAACTCTATAATCATTTTACTTTTTCTCTCACAAACATCACATCCAACCACATAAAAATCCAATTATCTTCTCAAATATAAAAAAAAATTTATCCAGTAAAAACTTACAACTAAAAAAATTTACATAAAAATCCACTTCCCAAACACTTACTAATTTTTTTTTGTTTTATCACCTCGATTGGATTGAGCAAGTTGAATTTCAAGTTGGGCTTACGGGTCAAACCGGGTTTCGAAATAGACGATCCAGTCTCAAGGTTTCAGGATAGGCTAAACCCGAGCTTGGACGAGTCTAGCCAGAGCGGGCTATGCCGGGCCACGGGCGAAGTTCGGGTGGGCTGCGAACCGGTGGGACAAATTTACACAGCCAGAGCAGTATATACATCCAGAGAGAGAGATCTGCATTTACCCTATCGTTCAGCCAAATCGAGCTTTGATTTTCTGATAACGCCATCAAAGCCTCACAGATCTCTACAGTCTCGACGATCTCTCAATGGCTCAACCTCTCGTGAAGAAGGACGACGACCGAGACGACGAAGGTACGCCTCAGCAATTCGATCTTTTCATTGTGTTTTTCTTTGTATAACTCGCAATTTTTGTTCAATTTCCCTAATTATCGCACCGACTTGATTTGCAGCGATGGCACAGATTGTTGATGTTAGTTTCAGATCTGAGTATATATCTGGTGTTGTTGCTTGTTCTGATTTTGAATATATTTTGAGAACACTGAATCCAATTTAGTTGATTTTCTGGTGTTAGAGCATCTCGAATAGTTCAGCAAATTCAAATTTGATTAAAAATTTGGCTAAAATGTGGTCCAAGCATTTCATCAAATCTGTAATCAAATCAAGGATGAGGCAATTTTTTCTCCAAATCAAGGATGAACCAAATGCTTCACCAAATTCCAAACAGTCATATTTGTACTCAAATTTGATGAAATTTTAAAAAGAGTAAGGATTGGAGATGGTTTTCTTTCTTAAAAAATGGATTATACATGTTTTTAGGTTAAGTTTCAATTATTTTTTAAAAATTTGACGATGAAAAGAGAGTAAGGATTAGATTGGAGTTAAGTATGGGAGATGCTCTTATAAATTATTGGACCAGTCATTTTGGTTGTGAATTGTGTGTAATTGATCCATCTTCATCAACGTTCTTTATTCCGTAAGGTTGACCGACGATACTCATATTGCTTGTTTTCGGTTCTGATTGTGATTTGTTGTAAGAGAAATGAATAACATATACTTGGTATGTTGGTTTGATTACTAGATCAGTGAAGTCGTTTTAGATCTCTGCGGATTTCTGCTATTTTGTAATGCTAATATGCTCATTCTGTTGATTCTTGAAGTACATTGTGATGTTGATTGCCTGAATCTCATGATTTCACAGTGGAGTACTCTCCGTTTCTTGGGATCGAAAAGGGTGCTGTCCTTCAGGAAGCCAGGGTTTTCAATGACCCTCAGCTCGATCCAAGGCGATGTTCACAGGTCCTTTAACCTTTCAGCCACCTAATTCTTAGGTTGCATCCCCATTTTTTTTTCCAGAAATTGATTAGTATGGGCCTTGTTTTGTTGTTTTTTCATTTTCAGGTCATCACAAAACTTCTGTACCTTCTGAATCAGGGAGAAACATTTACAAAGGTCAAGTTCCTGTGCCCTGGGTTGTTTACAACTTTCCATGCACATACATTGGCATATATGCACTTGCTTTCGTAAAGGCATATGCATACATACAATCACATGAGTCCTTGTTACGCATCCCCTTTTTTTTTGTTCCTAATATTAGTGCAAAGTTTGATATTTATTTGTTTTCCAGTGCATTTGATTAATTGATCGAACTGGTAGCTTTTTGTTGGAGTGAAGTTGGTTATTTCTTTTTTTCCTAAAATTTATAGGTTGAAGCTACTGAAGTATTCTTCTCTGTGACAAAGCTTTTTCAATCAAAAGATCTTGGATTGAGGAGAATGGTTTATTTGATAATAAAAGAGCTCTCTCCCTCTGCTGATGAGGTTATAATCACATTGATTTCTTTCATTTATTTATTCATACAAACCTGCTTTGTAGAAACTAAGACAATGACATTTTTATTTATTTGATGAAGGTTATTATTGTCACAAGCTCACTTATGAAGGACATGAATAGCAAAACTGATATGTATCGGGCAAATGCTATCCGTGTCCTTTGTCGGATCACGGACGGAACACTTCTAACACAAATTGAGAGATACTTGAAACAAGCTATTGTTGACAAAAATCCTGTGGTTGCTAGTGCAGCCCTTGTTAGTGGAATACATTTACTCCAGGTACTATTAAACTGTTCTAACTTTTAAGGAATTGTGTATATGCAATTCAATTAAAGTTTTCTTATAATATATGTTTACTTGTCTAACAGACAAACCCAGAAATTGTGAAAAGGTGGAGTAATGAGGTACAAGAAGCTGTTCAATCAAGGGCAGCACTTGTACAGTTCCATGCCCTCGCTCTGCTCCATCAGGTATGGGTGAATGTTGAGGATTTTTTCTAAAACCGTGAGCTACTTCATGGTTTAAACATAGTTGTCAAATCGGGATTCGAATCCTGAATCGAAATGGTTTCGTACCGAATCGTAAATCGAATCCAACTGTGAATTGTAAAGATTTGGTCATTTTTTCTATGTTACTTGAAAAAATATATCTACACCCTTGGATGTTAAATATATCTTATAAATATAAAATATTTAGACTTAAATCAATGAAAATATTATTTTTAATGATGGTCACGTAATTTAATAGGTAAGAAAGGTTCCTATGTAAGATCACCATATTACATTTTCCTTATTTTTTTGATATTTCTTATCAACTTTTCTTAATAAAGATAGTAAACAAAAATAAACTCTCAATTTCCAAAGTAACAATAATTTAACAACAATGTTGATATTTAAACATTAAGCATACATACTTTTGCAAGTAACAATGACCAAATATCAAAATTATTTAAGATCTTTTATTTTAAAAGCCTAAAACATTTTAAAAAGTATAATTGATCTCACCCATGTAATATTCTACTATACTTAATTTAATAAAATAGTAATAGGTAATTCATGGCGTAGGTTACTTTAATCTTAAAGCAGATATATAGGGAAAAAAATGAGAAGAAAGATTAAAAACATGTTAGGTCTAACTGAATCTGATTAGATCCTATTAAAAACTCCATGATCACTAAAATGACAACAAATCATATATATGTATTGGTTATTTTGGTACTAAATGCTATTAGAAATTGTATTATGCCATTTTCATGACAAAGATGGGGAAAAAAATAGTTGAAAATATGTTGGACACAATAGTTTCACAAATTGCATGAATCGTAAAAGGTAATTCACATCGTGAATCGATTGATTGTGAATCGTGCAATTCACTATGGATTCACTTCCAAAATAGATTCACCCATAGATTCGTATCAATTTTGTAAAAATTGCAAATCAAATTGTGAATCGAATTGCAAATTGTAAGATTATTATAACAGAGGTTTTAAACATCATATTATGATGCATTATTTGTATGTCATTGAGAGTAATTGATTTGGTATTGAAATAAATATTCAGGATGATTTGCTCATGAATTTATAGTTTTCTCCAAGCCTGATATGTTACTGCATTCTGTTTCATGTATATTGGTAATTGGTCATGCTGCTCATGCATCTATGTTCATTCAATTTGGGATGCTTCACAAGTTGTAGTCTTGTCCTGCGCAATCATTATCATAAGTTATCACAAAAGAATGTTTTTTTCAAACAATAATTTGAGCTATGTGTGGAACATCCCTGTTATTTTTTTTTTTTTTTTGAAAGAGCAACAACAAAATTTTATTAAAAATAAAAAGAGAAAGAGGACAAGAAGTCCTCATACAAGGAAAGAAAGAAACAAAAGTGAAACAAAAACAAAAAAGTCAAAGCCCTAGGGACGGCAAACACCGGCCCAATCCCTAGAAATCAAAAACAAGGGAACTCCTTTAAAAGGAGGAGATACAAATGCCCAAAAAGACGCCAAAAAATTCACCCTCTCCCACAAAGCCTCTACACTTGCTTCCTTCTCATCAAAGATTCTAGCATTTCTCTCCAACCATATAGCCCAAAAAATAGCAAAAATAATACATGCCCACATTGTTTTGGCTCTCTTAGATCTCCCGAATCCTATAAACCGAGTAAGAAGCATCTGAATACAGTCCCGCGGAGCAACCCACTGCTCATCACATAAGCTGAATAACCGCTGCCATAATACCCTAGCCACCGGGCAATGAAGAAATAGATGATCCGCTTCCTCCAAGTTCCTCTTGCACATCACACACCATTGAGGACAAAGAGAGTAATTAGGCCTTCTCCTCTGGAGAATATCATTAGTTGATACACCCTTTTGAGTCAAAAGACCACATGAAGAACTTCACTTTATGAGGGACATCCACCTTCCAAATTATTAATGTCGTCGTTTCTGACTGCTGCATTATAGAACAGAAAGCTGGACTAAATTGAGGTGATATACACTGGCAAGCTTTAACGTTTTTATTGCAAACTTGCAGATCCGGCAAAATGACCGTTTAGCTGTTAGCAAGCTAGTTACCAGCTTAACTAAAGGGAATGTTCGTTCACCTTTGGCTCAGTGCCTTTTAATTCGCTATACTAGTCAGGTACATTTCTTCCCTGGAACATGACATAAATTTTTTTATTGTCTTCTATCTTTTTGTCCTCATTATCAATTAATTATTGCATGAAAAAATGTTTTCAGGTTATCCGAGAGTCTAGTATGAACAACCAAACTGGGGACCTCCCATTTTATGACTACCTTGAGGCTTGTCTCCGCAACAAAGCAGAAATGGTTTTTTTTGAAGCAGCTAGGGCAATCACGGAATTGAGTGGCGTAACAAATAGAGAACTGACTCCAGCAATTACTGTTTTACAGCTCTTCTTAAGTTCTTCTAAGCCAGCGCTTCGCTTTGCTGCCGTCCGCACTTTGAACAAGGTTACTTTCTTTAATGGTGTGATTGGTATTAATGGTGATCTTGTATTTATTGTTGATTGGTATTAATGGTGTGATTTCTAGTGACTTGTTTTCTTTGTTCTCCTTTGCTGTCCATGACTTGATCTCTTTGCTTGTCCTGGGGTGAGAAGACTCAGAAATCAGAACCTGTATCTCTTTGCTTGTCAGTGACTTGATGATCTCTTTGTTTTTTCAAAAAATAAAATTGAAATTCAGAAACTTGCCATTGAAAAACGATGAAATCATATACCTGAAGAGATGAAGCTAATAATAAGGGTTGAAAACATGTGAGCTGTTCTTTTGTAAGTCAAAAGCATATTGTATGATTTACTTTCACTTGATCTTTAGAGATAATGCTTTGCGTGGAAGTTGACATGAAATGCAATCTAAATCTAATACTTGAACAAAACAGTTAAGTTTGTTAAAAATAACCTTTCACAGTAAGTATTTTAACTTTTGATAATTTCATGTAGCAGCAATTTTTGACTGGGGATCCTTTTGTAGTTTTGGATAAGATGGAGGAAGATCCGAGTATCCACTTAATTTTTTTATTTTTATTTTTTTTTATACTAAATAATGATCCAATTATAGGACAATCATAGAGAATGAGCTTCTTCCTGTTCTTTTTTTTTTTTTTTTGGGAGTTGTTTACTTGCTCCTAGTTTAATTATGGAATAACAGCCTCATTGTCATTGTGATATTAAATTGCATGCAATTGGTGAAGGGGTTTCTACTCTTGGAATATTTAATGTAATATATTGTTTTCATTAAAGTTCTTAAGAGGCAAGAATCTAATTGTAGTTCTTCTCAAATTAGGTTTCATATAAAATTTTTACTTATCAAAGAAAAAATAAATCAGGGTTCATGTGTTGACATCTATTTCAGCAATCTTCAATTTTTTTTTCTACTATTTCTCCTAATGAAGGTTCTGTTGATTCTAATCCATCCCTGGTAGTTTATTTCTGAATGGAGCTTATGTTATAATGATTGAATTTGAATTATCTACAGGTGGCAATGACCCATCCAATGGCGGTAACAAATTGCAATATAGACATGGAGAGCTTGATTTCTGATCAAAATAGAAGCATAGCGACTCTAGCCATCACCACACTGCTGAAAACTGGCAATGAGTCAAGTGTAGACCGATTGATGAAACAAATTACCAATTTCATGTCTGACATTGCTGATGAGTTTAAGATCGTTGTAGTGGAAGCTATTAGATCATTGTGTTTAAAATTCCCACTCAAGTACAGATCTCTGTGAGTGAGCTGGAACTTTGTAGAAAGTGGAGTGTATTTATGTCATACGTGCTCCGTTTTACTTTTTAAATTTATTTTTCATGTTATGCTTTTTCTTCTTGGGCAATTCTTATTTATTTTTTGTCTTCCTTCTTTTTAAGGATGAATTTCTTAAGCAATATTTTGAGGGAAGAGGGCGGTTTTGATTACAAGAAAGCAATTGTTGATTCAATTGTTATCCTTATAAGAGACATCCCAGATGCCAAAGAAAATGGGCTACTTCACCTTTGTGAATTTATTGAGGATTGTGAATTCACATATCTTTCTACACAGGTTGGCTTTTTGCTTCATCATTTTATTGCTGTGCAGTTCACTTATTTCTTGGCTTTTCTTTCTTACTTCACATTTTTTGTTGCTTATTTTTTATTGTCGGGTAAAACTTTTTTTTTTCATTTATGTATATTATTAGATACTCCATTTTCTTGGAATTGAGGGGCCAAAGACATCAGATCCTAGCAAATATATACGTTACATTTACAATCGAGTAATTCTTGAGAATGCAACTGTTCGGGCCAGTGCTGTCAGCACGTTAGCTAAGTTTGGTGCTATGGTCGATTCCTTGAAAGTAAGATTGCTTTCTTCTGTTCCATCATCATCAATTTTAGGTGAGTTATGAGTTACTAACTTGACATTCTTTCTATATTGTGTTGCAGCCCCGTATATTTGTTTTGCTGAGACGCTGCCTCTTTGACAGTGATGATGAGGTGAGTTTTTGTATTCTATTTCATTTTGTAAGATTGTGGTGTTATAATAATATATATCAAATGCTTGATTTATCAGGAAAAGTTGTGAAGCTTTGTCTGACAAGCTTTTCTAGTTGTCACTACATTTTCATCTTTTAGATTGGTCTGTATAATCCATCATGAGATAGTTTTTGTCAGGAAATTGGTCTAGAAATAGTTGTTGTGGCCCATCCTTCTTTTTTTTTTTGAGTCTAAAATGGTCAGAGTCTGAGAAATTGCTTTCTAACATTTCCCAGTTTCATTTTCCTTTGTCTTGAAAATAGCAAGAAAGGTATCTGCTTTGTGCTTTATTGTTATCCAATGAATTGGTGTTTGGTCTTGCTTCTTGGAATTTGGTAAATAATTGTTGCTGTTGCAATTTGTTACTTTGCTGTTATCGTATTCTTCAAGTGTACCTAAATGTGTCCATACTCCCTCATAGTCATAGTTGTTTCACCGTTTTCCTTTTGGTTATTTCTTCTACTTCTGTTGCTATGTGAGAAGTACCATAGCTGAAACAGAGCCAATCCTTCACCACTATTTTCATTATAGTCTAGAATTTTGTGATATCTCATAATTCTCTATGTATTCTTTATTCTGAGAACAGGAATGATTAACCATCTGTTTGCAGGTTCGTGATAGGGCTACTCTCTATCTGAATATGCTTGAAGTTGATGGTGCAATTGTTGAAACTGATAAAGATGTGAAGAACTTCCTTTTTGGGTCTTTGGATGTGCCATTAGCCAATCTGGAGACGAGTTTGAAGAACTACGTGAGTGTTCCCAAAGAGTTGGCAGTCTCTTTATGCATTGTGCAGTGTTTGTTATCATATTCTCACGTGTTTGTTCAATATAGGTTCAAGAACCTTCAGAAGAGCCTTTTGATATTGATTCTGTACCTAAGGAGGTTAAGTCTCTTCCACTTGCCGAGAAGAAGGCCCCTGGTAAAAAGCCAACTGGTTTAGGTGCTGCTCCAACTGCTCCCACGTCCACTGTTGATGCTTATGAAAAGCTTCTTTCCTCTATCCCAGAGTTCTCGAGCTTTGGGAAGCTTTTCAAGGTTTTTTACCGGACACTCCTTCCATTATATATACTGATTTTGACTATTGTTGATATTCTGCTGATTTAGGTTTTTTTTTCATATAATTTTTTTGTTTCCTGTACCAGTCCTCGGCACCTGTGGAGCTTACAGAGGCTGAAACAGAATATGCAGTTAATGCTGTTAAGCACATTTTTGATAGGCATGTGGTGTTCCAGTACAACTGCACAAATACAATTCCCGAGCAATTACTGGAAAATGTAATGACCATCTTAAAAAAAGTAGTAGTTCCTTTATTCTGAAATTATTTTGGGATTATCTCTCAATTTTTTTGTGCTTACTGCCAGGTCACCGTTATCGTGGATGCTTCTGATGCTGAGGAATTTACTGAAGTGTCTACAAAGCCTCTAAGATCTCTTCCATATGATTCACCAGGACAAACATTTGTGCTATTTGAGAAACCAGAAGGAGTCCCCACAGTTGGAAAATTCTCAAACATGTTGAAGTTTATTGTGAAAGAGGTACTGTTCTCCCTTCTCTGCTTGGGGATGTGTTTTTATAGTCATGTTAGACATAGGGCTATAAAGTATCTCGGTGTTGCTTGGTTATATTTGGACATGTTCAAGCTTGGCTTGAGCTTATCGTGCTGTAAAAACATTTATGCTTGAGCTCAGCCCGATGGGTTTTCTACTATAGCTCATGAACCTGTTGGTATTGTGTATGGCAAGAAATTTGAAAAAGTTCACGTCCTGATTTTTTATTTAAAAAAAGAAGTTCAAATTAAAATTTTAACAAAACATTGTTGTTGTTGTAGACCACATGGAGGCAGTGAGAATAGTCACTCGAATTGCAGACTTTTGTACACTTTCCACTCAATAAATCTATGTCCATCACTGGTCTCTTAGGATAGGTTGCTAACATGCAAGAGTAAACTTATCCCATAAATGTGTGGACAAAAAAGTTACTCACCATTTCCTTTGCTTATTACTCGTTTGGTGGTATTGCCAGGTTGATCCGACAACTGGTGAGGCTGAGGAAGATGGTGTGGAAGATGAATACCAGCTGGAGGACCTTGAGGTTGTTGCAGCGGATTATGTGTTAAATGTTGGGGTCTCTAATTTCAGAAATGCTTGGGAAAGCATGGGCCCAGATTTTGAGCGGGTCGATGAATATGGTCTTGGTCCAAGGGAAAGCTTGGCAGAAGCCGTAAATACAGTCATTGGCCTTCTTGGCATGCAGCCCTGTGAGGTGAGTTTATCAGTAAGGTTACATATTATCCAAATTATTTGTTGACCTTGAGGTAGTTGGCAAGCTAATGACAACATGGCCTTAAAGTCCTTCAATCGTACAAGTCAATTCAAGATTGTACTAAGAAAATGCAATGAATGATGCCTTCAAGATCTCTATGAACTTGGAGGAGTTTAGATCCAGCCTTTGTCCTTACTGTTCTCTGATTTCCCGAGAGTATTTATTTGTACTAATCTTTTTGGTACTTTAGTCATTAAAAAAAAAAAAAAACCTTGTATTAGTAGTAAAGCATGCCATTATGATTACTCTTTTTTTATATGAAGCTGAAAGAAGACCTCAGCTGTCTCATTTTCTGGTGCATTTTCAGGGCACAGAGGTTGTCCCAAACAACTCGAGATCGCATACATGCTTATTGTCTGGGGTATTCATGGGCAATGTAAAGGTGCTTGTTCGGTTGTCCTTTGGAATTGACGGTCCAAAAGAAGTAGCAATGAAACTCGCTGTCAGATCTGAGGATGAATCTGTCAGTGATGCCATTCATGAAATTGTAGCAAGCGGGTAGTTGGGATACCTCGAGATTTGTTTTTGGAAATTTATGGCTGCAAACAGATTCATTATCTGTGAGATGAATGCCTGCCTACCCACTGTGAGTTTGGGAGTTTCGGCTTGTTGAGATGATTCTTCTGCTATATTTTTTTTTGGTTAAAAACGGAAATTTATTGTGTAGGTTTTGTATCAAGCATGCTTGATTTTCTGTTGATCATATATGGGAAATGAATTTTGAAAACACTGTCAGACATTGGTATTAGAACTAGCTTTGAGTCCGGACATATTATTGGTCATTGTTGTATTCATTCTGAATTTTCAAAATACATCCCCTACTTTCAGTTTTCTGCTTATAGCTTTTTTTCAAGGCATTGGCGTGTCTTACCCTTAAAAAATGACAATTTGAATCTTCGAATTACTTTCACATAAAAAGGGTATTGTTATTAATTTTTTTCTGTATTGTATTTACAGATGGTATATATAGTTCTTGTGCATGTAGTAGTCTTTTTTCTTTTTTCTTTTTTCTTTTCCTTTGATTTTTCAAACAATAGAGTTTTGGTCATGGGTTTAGACTATAATCTATAGGATAGTAGTTGTTAATTCTCCGTTTATTATACCGCATTCTATTATTAGTGTTAGGTATTTAAACTTGACTTGTTTATTAATGGAGCATGAATAATGCTTGAGCTTGGCTCAAATATACAATTGAATGAGCTCGTTGAATGTTAATCAATATCGAGTTTTGCTCAAAGCACAAATTGAAAGCAAAAAACACAGTATTATATGAATTATATATATTAATCGAGTTGAGCACTTATTTTAGTTTCAACTCAATTGAGGTTAGACTCAGCTTAAATATATAATTGAAATTTCAAATTAGATGAGACCGAGTTGTTTGTTAACTTTTCTATGGCGGTTGTTGGAACCTCTTGGGGCAGTGGTCTACAGATACCGTGCCAAATATACAAGCAAACAAGTTGATCGTTTGTCACTCAACTCGTTTATGCTAATCATATTCAAACTCGACTTGAGACTTGATAATGAAGAAAAAATCCATCAACTCCTCAAATATTATTCTAACATTTTATATTGATTAATATATAAATATTTTATTTATATTACTATTATAAAATTATAAACTAACCAAACTTTGAACTCATTCTAGCGGCTTTTTCCTAAATAAGTCAAATTATCAATTTAATTTTCAAACTAGGCCTAGTTTTGAAAGAATTTTCAAAATAGGCTAAAACGTGGTTCACAACCACACTTTCAACGTCTGTGGGCCTGTCTTGCGTGAAAATTGAGAAATCTTAAAAGCGTGATTACAAATCACGCTTTTAATTAAGAAAACGTTTTTCCTAACTACGCTTTTAAATAAAAAAAAATTTCTTCAAAAAACGTAATTTCTAACCACGCTTTTAAAGGAATTTTTTTTCCTTCAAAAAATGTGATTTCTAACCACGTTTTTAAACAAAGCTGTGTTGTAAAACGTGGTTAGAAATCACGCTTTCAATACTTATAGACCACGCACTCACAAACCACACTACGCACTCTCTCTCCCTCTCTCGGACACATCACTCACACACAACACACACTCACATCAAAATAAAAATAAATAAATTTTAAAAATTAAATAAATAAATAATGTTTGAAAATAAATAAATTCTACGAATTAAATCCTAAATCCTAAAATAAAATAAAAACAATATTTATCCCTAAACACAAAAGTAACATTTGATAACGTTTACGTTTTTTATTTATCTTTACAAAAATTTTATAAACTGATTTTTGTTTGTTTTTAGAAAAACATAAATTACAAACGCGTTTGGTTTGAACAAAATGTTCAAAAAAAATTTAAAAACATAAACTACAAAATAAGTTTGTTCAAGTTTAAAATATTTATATTTATATTTATTATTTATGACAATAAGATCACACATATTATAATTGAAAAAAAATTGATTAAAAAAATAATTGAAAAAAATTTAATTGGGAAAAAAATATTTGAAAAAAAATATTAATATATTTTTTTTCAAATAATTTTTTTTTTCAATTATTTGAAATATATTTTTTTCCAATTAAATTATTTGAAAAAAAATATTATTTGAAAAAATAATAATTGAAAAAAAACTAATTGGAAATAAATTTAATTGAAAAAAATACATATTTGAAAAAAAATGAAAAAAAAATTAATTAAAAAAATTGAAAAAAAATTAATTGGAAAAAAATTTAATTGAAAAAAAAAATATTTGAAAAAAAATATAATTCAATTTTTTTTTTCAAATAATTTAATTGGAAAAAAAAATATTTCAAATTATTTGAAAAAAAATTATTTGAAATATATATTTTTTCAAATATTATTTTTTTCCAATTAAATTTTTTTCAATTATTTTTTTTATTAGTTTTTTTTCAATTGTAATATGTGTGATCTCATTGTCATAAATAATAAATATAAATATAAATATAAATATTTTAAGCTTGAACAAACATATTTTGTAGCTTATGTTTTTAAAATTTTTTAAATATTTTGTTCAAACCAAACGCGTTTGTAATTTATGCTTTTCTAAAAATAAACAAAAACCAGTTTATAAAATTTTTGTAAAGATAAACAAAAAACGTAAACGTTATCAAACGCTACCTTAGTATTTAGGGATAATTTTTTTTTATTTTTTTATTTTAAGATTTAGGATATAATTTGTAAAATTTATTTATTTTCAAACATTATTTATTTATTTAATTCTTAAAATTTATTTATTTTTATTTTGATGTGAGTGTGAGTGTGAATGTGAGTGTGTGTTGTGTGTGAGTGATGTGTCGGAGAGAGTGTACGGTGTGGTTTGTGAGTGCGTGGTCTGTTAGTATTGAAAGCGTGGTTTCTATTCACGCTTTCTTTATAACACAGCTTTGTTTAAAAGCGTGGTTAGAAATTACGTTTTTTTGAAGAAAAAAAAATTCTTTTAAAAACGTAGTTAGAAACCATGTTTTTTGAAGAAATTTTTTTTATTATTTAAAAGCGTGGTTAGGAACAACGTTTTCTTAATTAAAAGCGTGATTTGTAACCACGCTTTTAAGATTTCTCAATTTTCACGCAGGACAGGCACACAGACGTTGAAAGCGTGGTTGTGAACCACGTTTTAGCTTATTTTGGGAATTTTTTTAAAACTAGGCTTAGTTTGAGAATTAAATTGATAATTTAACTTATTTAGGGAAATGGCCTGTCCCGCGTGAAAATTAAGAAATCTTAACAGTGTGGTTACAAACCACGCTTTTAATTAAGAAAATATTGTTTCTAACCACACTTTTAAATAAAAAAAAAATTTCTTCAAAAAACGTGATTTCTAACCACGCTTTTAAAAAAAAAAAAATTTCTTCAAAAAATGTAATTTTTAACAACGTTTTTAAACAAAATTGTATTGTAAAGAAAGCGTGATTAGAAATCATGCTTTCAATACTCACAGACCATGCCCTCACAAACCACACCACACACTCTCTCTCCCTTCCTTTGACACATCATTCACACACAACACACACTCACACTCACATCAAAATAAAAATAAATAAATTTTAAGAATTAAATAAATAAATATTGTTTGAAAATAAATAAATTTTACGAATTAAATCCTAAATCTTAAAATAAAAAATAAATAAATTTTATCTCTAAACACTAAGGTATCGTTTGATAACGTTTACGTTTTTTATTTATCTTTACAAAAATTTTATAAACTGATTTTTGTTTATTAAAAACATAAATTATAATAGTGTTTAGTTTGAACAAAATATTTAAAAAATTTTAAAAACATAAACTACAAAATATGTTTGTTCAAACTTAAAATATTTATATTTATATTTATATTTATTATTTATGACAATGAGATCACACATATTACAATTGAAAAAAAACTAATAAAAAAATAATTGAAAAAAATTTAATTAGAAAAAAATAATATTTGACAAAAATATATTTCAAATAATTTATTTTCATATAATTTTTTTTCAATTATTTGAAATATATTTTTTTCCAATTAAATTATTTGAAAAAAAAATTTTGAATTTTTTTTTCAAATATTATATTTTTTTTAATTAAATATTTTTCCAATTAATTTTTTTTCAATTATTTTTTTTAATTAATTTTTTTTTCATTTTTTTTCAAATGTTTTTCTTTCAATTAATTTTTTTTTTCAAATATATATTTTTTTCAATTATTTTTTTTCAATTAAATTTATTTCCAATTAAATTTTTTTCAATTATTATTTTTTCAAATAATAATTTTTTTCAAATAATTTAATTGGAAAAAAATATATTTCAAATAATTGAAAAAAAATTATTTGAAAATAAATTATTTGAAATATATATTTTTTCAAATATTTTTTTCCTAATTAAATTTTTTTCAATTATTTTTTTTTAATTAAGTTTTTTTCAATTATAATATGTGTGATCCCACTGTTATAAATAATAAATATAAATATAAATATTTTAAACTTGAACAAACTTATTTTGTAGTTTATGTTTTTAAATTTTTTTGAACATTTTGTTCAAACTAAACGCGTTTGTAATTTATGTTTTTTTAAAAATAAACAAAAACCAGTTTATAAAATGTAAAGATAAATTAAAAACGTAAACGTTATTAAACGCTACCTTTGTGTTTAAGGATAAAATTTATTTATTTTTATTTTGTTTTAGAGTTAAAATTTAATTCGTAAAATTTATTTATTTTCAAACATTATTTATTTATTTAATTCTTAAAATTTATTTATTTTTATTTTGATGTGAGTGAGTGTGTGTTGTGTGTGTGTGAGAGAGAGAGAGAGAGTGAGTGTGGTGTGGTTTGTGAGTGCGTGGTCTGTGAGTATTGAAAGCGTGATTTCTAATCACGTTTTCTTTACAACACAGTTTTGTTTAAAAGCGTGGTTAGAAATCACGTTTTTTAAAGAAAAAAAAATTCCTTTAAAAGCGTGATTAGAAATCACGTTTTTTTTTAAAAAAAAATTTATTTAAAAGCGTGGTTAGGAATAACGTTTTTTTAATTAAAAACGTAGTTTGTAACCACATTTTAAAGATTTTTCAATTTTCACGCAAGACAGATCCATAGACGTTGAAACCGTGGTTGTGAATCACGTTTTAGTTTATTTTGAGAATCCTTTCAAAATCAGGTTTAATTTGGGAATTAAATTGATAATTTGACTTGGCCTTGTTTAGGAACAAGCAAATTTAGTAATTTTTTGATTATTTGGCTAAAATATGAATTAAAAAAAATTAATATGTTTGAGATGCTTTTTTGACTTTTTATGAAAAGATGTGCAAAAAATAGAGAAAAAAAAAAATCTTTAACTTTTTGGTATAAATTATTAAGAGTCGCGATTTGTAGCTCGAATACAGACCCCCCCGAATCCCCCGAATTTGGAAAAGGTGAGTTTTGAATTTTTTTTTTTTTTTTTAATTAATCGTAACTGCACGGAGGAAGAAAGCAGAGAAGAAGAAAGAAAGAAGAAGGAAAGAAGAAGAAAGAAGCGAAGGCAGACGCGGACGCTCGGCCAGAGCGACGATCGGCGGAGCTCGACGATCGAACGGAGCTGCGACGATCGGCGGAGCTCGCTCATCGGTGATCTGCGACGATGGCGGAGCTGCGACGATCGGCCGATCGGCCGAATCTGAGGGCCCATGTGTGTGTGTGTCTCCCTCCTTCTCTCTTCCCTCTCCTTCCTCTCCTTCCCTCTCCCTCTCCCTCTCCCTCTCCCTCTCCCTGCTGCTATGTGAGCTCGAAAATGTCAAAAATGGAAGAAAAAAAAGAAAAAAAAAATAAAAAAACGAAAAGCCCAAAACGACGGCTTTTCGGGGGATTCGGGGAGTAGGAATTCGAGCTACCAAGCTTTAGTCAAATTATTAATTTTTTGACTTTTTGAGACCTATTTAGGGAAAAGCCCCCAGATAATTTGCAACCTACTGTTGAACTATGCGGTTGATTCGAACTTTTTATGGTGGATTCGATTCCATATATGTACAGAACAGATATCCTTACAATGACGAATTAACCTCAATTCCAAACCAATTTCCATTTGATATACAAAACCTACACTGAAAATCGAGTCCAAACTTTAGTTTGTGAATTGTACATACCTCAAATTCAAACCCTTAAGCTAGCGATTCGGACTCAATTTGTTCAGCTACGAGCCACAAGATCCACACACAAAACAAACGTATCGGCCAATTTTCAGGCAATCCGACACGCGAATCGAGGCCTCCGCAGAGTCCGGAGGTACGAAATGGCGGCGAACTCGACGTCCTCCAGAAGAGGCATCAGAATCGGCGCCGCCTGAGATCGGAGGAGGAGGAGTAGGAGAAGAGCGACGATCTCGTGAGGATAATTGCCTCCAATTCGGACGTAGAGATTGATTCTTCTTCTGCTCTGTTGTGCGTTCTCGAGGAGCTGAGAGCGTACTTGGAAAAGTAGGTTTAGGTCTAATCTGAATCGATTGATTCCGAGGCCGATATTGACATCGAAGCGTTCGAGTTCAATAGCATTATTGTTGTTGTTGTTGTTGATATTTTCGCTGTCGTCATCTTCGTCGTCGTCGTTGTTGCGAGGATTGAAGACTCGGCGAACAAAGATGAGGACGGAGCCGAAGGCGATTACAGAGCCCAAGCAAGTGAAGAGTATCAGAGAAGAAGAAGAAGAAGAAGAAGAAGAGAGCGATGAAGATGATGAAGCAGACAATAACGAACGATCCATTGTGTTTTGGGGACTTTGGCTACAATAATACATGTGTTTGATTCCGTTTGAAAAACTGGATGTGTATATATATACCAACTCCTGTGTCTCAAGGTGGGTTTTAAAAACAAAAACAAAAAATATTATGGTAGAATAATTTTTTATTAAATGCTAAAATTCACCCATGATTTGTATGAATCTCACATTTATGTAAAAAGTTTAGTAAAAAATTTGAATAACATTTTTCAAACAGAAACAGAAACAGAAAAAACGTGTGTTGTTATTAGTGTAAAAACTGAGGTGTCGTTTATTAATTTGTCTTGGTTAAAAAATAAAAATAAATAAATAATAAAAAAAACAAGAAACAAATGTATATAGTAAATATTTTGAAAAACAAAAAATATAAATATAAATTTCAATGTCAAAATAGTGACCGACGGTTGTAATTAGGGGTGCATAGTGCGGGTCGGTGTGGTTTGAGAGAAAAATAGAAATCGTATGGCGGGTGACGGATTGATAAAAGTGTCACTAGAATTTGTCATTTTTCTTATCAAAAACTGGCGGTTCGGTTGGTAAATAATGGCAGATTTTCCTTGGCGGTTCGGACGGATTGACGATTTATAAAAAATATAATTCTAATTACAAAACTTAAATTAAAGAGTAAAGAAAAGACGAGAGATACCGTGATGTTAAGTATCTTGCGAAACTTTCTTCTGATGCAACAAGTGTAGTAACAACATGATAATATCAATGACTATGTCATCAGTTCATTACAAGTATCTGTGGAAGCTATAATGATCAAATACAATACATAAAATTAATATCATTCAAGGTTTACAACATATTAAAAATGTTTACTGTTGAAAAGTATTTAAATTGAAAAGTGAGCTGATGCAAGTTTGCAACATGGCCAGAAAAAAAAAAAAAAAAAGATTAAAAAGTGAATTGGAATTCAACTTTATTTTGGATTACTGACATCTTAAATTCCCCTCGAGCAGTAATGTAATACTATATTCTAAGGTATAGAACAACAAGCAAACTTAAGTAAAAAAAAAAATTTAGAATCTTATAAAACATGATTTAATAGCGGTGCGGGTCGGTGCGGTTTGGAAGAAAAATATAAACCGGTGGATTGATAAAAGTGTCACTAGAATTTGCCATTTTTCTTACCAAAAATCGGCAGTTCGATTGACAAATAATAACGAATTTGCCTTGGCGGTGCGGCTCGGTGCGGTTTTGACGGTTTCGGCGGTATTATGCACACTCCTAATTATAATGGATAGACGTGGCTGTAGAGAGTGGAGATAGCGGAAAATAGTCATCAGAGTTGAGTATCACTGAGATTAATGATTCAGGCCTCGAATTTGAGGCTCGAAATTGCCTCAAAATCTTTTTTTTTTTTTTTTTTTTCAAAGCTGTGTTAGTTAGTTTTTTTTTTTTTTTTTTTTTTTTCCTCTCTTTTCTTTATAGGGTTTATTATGTCTAGGGATGTGCTAAAAAATTAAACATTTTGTAAGTGAGTTGGATTGGACTGATTGGCTAATAAAATTGACTGATCAAATTTATTTTTAATTTAATTTAATTTTATTTGTTAGGCTGTGTTGGTTTTTTTTTAAAATTTTTTTTAAAGGTAGTTATGTGTAGGGGTGTGTCAAAAAACTAGACATCCTGTACTAACTCATCATACAAAATTATATGGAATTAACAAATTTTAACCAACAGTCTAACTGATCAATTAATTAAGTTGGACTGATTAAATGATAAAATTGACTGATCAGTTAAACTGTTGATTAAATTTTGTTAATTTCATATAATTTTATATAATGAGTTGATGCGAAATGTATAATATTTTGTATTAGACCAGCAGTGATCAATCAATTAGGTTGGACTAGTTGAGTGATAAAATTGACTGATCAAAAATTGACTGATCAATTTATTAATTTTATATATTTTTATACGATGAGTTGGTACGAAATATTTAATTTTTTTGGTACATCCCTCCAAATAATCACCTTAAAAAAATAAAATAAACAAAAAAAATAACACAAAAAAAAAAAAAAAAAAAAAAAAAAAAAAAAAAAAAAGAAGAAGAAGAAGAAGAAGCACTTTCGAGGCAAATATCATGACTGGTATCACTAATCACCAAAACAGTACGTTTTAAGGTGAGAATGAAAACTTACTTTAAATAAATATTTTTTAAAATTTTATAATTAGGTAAAGTTTGGCAATTAAAAAATAATTCATCTTTTTATCTTTTTATTTTTTTTTTCATCACATCATCTCTCTACTTTTCTGTACATTTTTTTATAAGAAGATAAAAAAATACATTTATTTAGATTATCTTAAACAATCCCTAGTTGTTTGAAACAAAAATAATATATCATATGAACTTTTATTTTTAATGTTAAAAAAATAAAAAAACTCATCAATGGAGATTTCAAAGTATATAGCTAAGGTTCACCAGGTGTTCGCCCGGTTTGGGATGGAAGGAGAAACCCGACCAGATTTATAACTAGGTGTAGGGAGGCTATAATAACCCTCACATTGTCCTAACCATATACTTATATGCATTTATATGATTTTGTTTTGATTAAGTTGCCTTGCGTTAAGTGTTTCTTGCATGTTTTGTACCTTGCTTGGTGTGAGTTTAACCGAGGTCATCTTAAGCCTAAGTTGCACCTTTGAACCTCTTGTATCTAGGACCATCTTGGAATCTCTTTGGTTGACCTCCACTCGCACCCTGACATGTTGGCCGGGATGTCACTATCTAGGCCGAGGTATTCATCGCCAAGGCTGAGATGTGTATTATCTAAGCCGAGATGTTATCCCTGAACCCAAGTGATCTTGTCCTTGGACAGGTGACCTAGACCGAGGTGTGGCACATCTAGGCCAAGGTGTGGCATAGTTTGGCCAAGTGTTGTCTTTCCTAGCCGAGATCATTGTCCCTTTGTTTGCCGAAGCTTTGTCCTAAGCCGATATCATTACCTGCCGGAGTGCTTTGCTATCTAGCTTGTTGAACACACTTTGTCATAATCTTGTCTTTTCAATTAGTCACCTTTTTTAAGAGAGCCAATCAACCGATGCCACGTGTCCCAGTGGAGGGTTAAGTCAGTGACTGTCGAGAAAACACATCATTTTTGTATCACATCTTTGTCTTTTAGAGAGAGAGGCTCTAGGAAGAAGAAAAAGAAGTTCTTGAGAGAGGGAGTAGACTTCCAAGCTTGATCTTTGGAGTTTGAACCGTTAGATTTGAGTTTTGAGGTTAGAATCTTAAACTACTCTTGTTGTTCTTATTGATCATCTAGCTGCATTGCATGATCGAACCTGTTCTGCACGCCATGCATTGATTTAAAGTTGGTTTTAGAAAGAGAAAATAGTGTTCATGTGTTCTTGAAGAAAAGTCTTGTTTTGATCCGAAAGTTTGTATCAAGAACCGTGTTTTTGTGTTTGTTTTCGTAAGATCTTCAAGTATGGGTACCCAAGTCCATGTTTTCGAACTCATAACATGAAATCTCAGATTTTGTAATAGCAAGTTATGATCTTTGCATTCATCTTCTTCATGTTCATGTTCTTCATGTTCGTCATGTTCTTCAAGAAAGGGAAACCCAGATTTTCCCGACTTCATTCCCTTGAATGCGGCCCTCGGGACCACACCTCGGCAAGGAGGTGTGGGACCTCGGCCAAGACCTGGTTGGTGCCCAGCATGTTTTCTCGAGATGAGAAACAGTGTTTTGTTTTGGTTTACCTTGGCTCTGAAAGAATGCCGAGATCATTTGCATTCATGTAAAGTTTGTTTGGAAGTGCATTCAATAGACCTTGCCATGTGTTTGTAGGACTTGGACTCTGCCTTGACCCGACGTTTGAAGAACTATGTGAGTGGCATTTTTAATAAAGTTATGTTACAAAGTTTTGATAAAGCCTTGTTTGGCTTTGTTTTGGAAAGTATTTGTAAGCATGAATGATTATTCCTAGTTTGCAAAATGTACTATCATGTTTTGATGACATTCTTGAAAAGTCCTTAATGTTAGGGGACTATAATACAACTGCACTATTGTTTTGGAAGTCCGTATGTGCTAGGGGACTCTAAGCATTTGTAGCACAAGTCCTTAGTGTCAGGGGACTATAATGCAACTGCACTATTGTTTTGGAAGTCCGTATGTATTAGGGAACTCTAAGCATTTGTAGCATAAGTCCTTAGTGCCAGGGGACTATAATGCAACTGTACCATTGATTTGAGATATCTCCCTTGTTTTGCCACCGACGGTTTTCCGCGTGGGTTTGTTTGTCCAGAATGTCATCCCCTGTACTATATTGATGCTAATAAGCATCCCTTGAAGCTTTGAAAGATTCGATAGATGGACTTGGTTCATCCATTGATTTTGTACTAGATATGTTATGTATGGTTTTGATAAAAATCTTGAATATCTGTCATGCAAACCTTTTATTATTTATACCATTCACTGAGTATCCAAGCCCACTCTCTATATATATATATATATATATATGTAGGTGATGAGCAGGATGGCTGTGATACCCCTATTTCGTAATATGCTAATTGGTCCTTAATTTGAATATGATTATGTGTTTAACATGATTTTGTATGTCATTATGTGAATGTATGTGATTTTGAGTTTCTATTTGTTCACCGTAGGAATATCTGTCTGAATAATCTGCCTTGGAAATTAAATTGAGGACCTTATCGGCCACGGAACCCGAAATCGATTGCGCCATTGTAATTGGCATAATTTTTAGAGCTTGTGGTGAAATTTAATTGAAAAATTGATTCGGACCAGGTTAAATTGATTAATTGATGAACTAGTGCCCAAATATTTATTATTATTGAATTGGTTTAGTGGGACTTTTATAAAAAGGGCAATACACACTCAATTCCTTCCTTTGTTTTATCTTGTGGCTGATTTAGCTCTCTAGAGGAGGAGATAACCGAACTAGAGAGAGAGAGAGAGAGAGTATAGGAGAATCAAATTTGGTCTTAAAGGCTTGGAAGTTGAAGTCTAATTCAAGAATTAACCATAGATTGGGCTTCTAGGTAAGCAATTGATTCTTGAATTCATAAGTTTAATGTGTAATCTTGTGTGTTCAAGGTGGATTAACGATCAAGAGTAAGGATTGAAGGGAAATTGAGTGGTTTATGTTGAATTGAGGGTCAATGTATGCATGCATGTATATAATTGTATTGAAATTGTATAATTGAGCTTGAATTACATGACTCATGTTGAACCTTGGTTAAAATCCATGTATTTGACCATATTTTCATCTTATGGGGTGAGAATGAGTGATATATGTCACATGCATGTACAATCCATGGGAGTAGAAGCTTTAAATGCATGAAGTTGTTATGTTAGTGATAATTTGGTGGATTAATGAGTCATACATGGATTTGATTTATGAAATTGAGCTCCAAAATGTTGTAATTTAGTGTTTGTATCATGTTAGTACATATATATATGAAGTTGGAGCTCAAAGAATAGTTCTGGAATTTCTAGAAATTTTGATGTCCGCTTGAGCGGGAAAACCGCCGCTCAAGCGTGAATTTCGTGCTCCCAGCACTTTTTACAGACATGGTGTCCGCTCGAGCGGGGGGAGTTCACGCTCAAGCGTGGACCCATGTAGAGAGGCCTTCCGCTCGAGCGTCGGATTTCGCGATCGAGTGTAATTTTGATGCATCCAGTACTTTTGCAGGCCTTAAGGGTCCGTTCGAGCGGGGAAGTCCACGCTCGAGTGGGGACCCTATTTCCTGAAACTTTGAAAATGCATTCTGTGTTTTGTTTTCCGTTCCCTTTCACTTCTAAATACTCTTAGGCGTACATTGAGCATTGTAATTGAATTAAAGAGATAAGAATGGAGCCTAAAGAGGAAAATACGAATTTTGAACGGATTGAATTGTTAGTGACCCTTTTATGTTCATGGCATGTGTAGGGTCGAGTTCCAGGACAAATTCACAAGCCGATCACTGTGAGTAATATCTTAACAAGATATTTGAAATATACTGTTGTTCAATTGTTTACTTATATGTGTAAGTTTTGTAAGTTCATTAATTTGAGTGGTGGACAACGATTGATACGAGTGATTGATATAAATAATTGGGCCAAAAGTCGATTGATACGAATGATTGAGCCAAAGGTCGATTGATACGAATGATTGAGCCGAAGGCCGATTGATATAAATGATTGGGCCAAAGGCCGATTGATACGAATGACTAGGCCAAAGGCCGATTGATACGAATGATTGGGCCGAAGGCCGATTGATATAAATGTTTGGGCCAAATGCCGATTGATACGAATGATTGGGCCGAAGGCCGATTGACATGAATGATTGGGCTGAAGGCCGATTGATACGAATGATAGATATAGATAATTGAGCCAAAGGCTGATAGATATAAATGATCGGGCCAAAGGCCGTTTGTTGTAACTGTTTCAATGATTACTTATATATCTTTCTCATTTGATATTATTCACTGGGCATTCGTTCACGCTCATTCATGTACATGTAAGTAAGCCAAGGGACGTCCAGAACTAGCCTCGGTGAACTTGTGAGAAACAGTTAAAGTTTTGAGGAGTCAGCCGAAACGTCTCACGCACGAGACTGTCTTCGCTATTGACCTTTGTTTATAGTTTTGTTATGTTGGCGATTACGTTTGTAACAACCCTCACCACTATTTATCGATAAACTACCGATTACTACTAACTGAGACTGATTATGATAAATAATGGAACTGATTGAAATACTAAACTGACCAACTGAAATTTGAAACTGATTGATTGAATATATCTGTTTGAATTGCATTTCTATCTATTTCCTGTTTAATTATCTGTTCATGTTTTTATGTTTAAACTGCAAATTGAAGGCCTTATCGGCAGCCGAATCCGAAATTGACTGATATTTTATGATCATTGGAATTTATGTGATTTTATGGCATATTTATCTGAAAAGTGATTTGGTATGATTAAATTAGATTAAAATAAGCTTAATGCCAAGAGTTGGCCTAATTACCATTTTGCCACATTAGTGGCCCACTCAATATAACATAATTGAGCGTTATTACACTTGCACAACACTTTTCATCAGCCTTGTTGAGTGTTTCAACCGACTAGAGAGGGGGAGTGTAAGAGCAAGCTTGATTTCATCTCCTAGTTGTTTAGAGACTTGTAGAAATTGAAGATTGATTTCATATTTGAGCCTTCATACCTCTAATTCAAGACTTAGGTAAGGAATTCAACCTCTTATTGTTGTCTTTAAGTGGATTCTTGCATGGTCTAGAGCATAGTTGAAGTCTTGAGCCAAGTTATGGCTCTTAATTGTTGAATTGAAGCTTAATTGTTGCATGAATGGTTATATCCTTGCACTTTGAGGTTGATTACATAGAATTTGGTACATGCATGTTCATATTATAGTTTTAGTCCATGTTGTCATCATATTTTTCAAGGAATTGGCTCATTTGAGCTTGTATTTAAAGCTTTGAAATGATTTAAGTTCATGCATGTTGCATGTTCATCTTGTTCATGAAAAGTGGTTTGGAATTGAGTTGAATTAAACACCCTTGGTTTTGATTTTACAATTGAGCTTTGGAATCATGTTGTTCTATGAGTTTACAAATGTTTTCCAGAAAATTGGCCCAAGAGGATCGAATTTGGAGCATCAAAACTTGGTTTTTGGCAATCTGGATTTTCCAGATTTTGCACTCCCGCTCGAGCGGGGAATTCGAGCATCCAATACTTTGCACTATTTTACAGTCCGCTCGAATGGAGGATTGCACGCTCGAGTGGAGGCTTGTGTCTCACACTCGATCGGGCGTCGAGCGTCCGTCGAGTGGGGATTTCGCCTATCCAGTACTTTTATAGTCCGCTCGAGCGGGGGAGTTGCCACTCGAGCAGGGACCTTTGTTGCATGTCCGCTTGAGTGGGGAAACTTGCGCTCGAGTGGGGCTTTGTTTTTCTGAAAAAAATCTGAAACTGTTTTCTGTGCGCATCTTTGCATCCTCATCCCATCCTAGGCATTCTTAGGCCTAGTTTAAGACATCTTAATGAGAATATAGATATAGAACACACCGAGGCAAATTAGGGACTAAGTTATTATCTTTACCAACTGTGTAGCTTAGTGTGTGTTCAATCTGTAAACTGTGTAGGGTTGGCGACTGGGGACGCACTCTAGCTAACTGTAGCCCAGAACTCTGTGAGTAACAACTGTGTAAAGATATATTCAAAATGATTATCTTCTGAACAATCGAACTGTACTGCTTTCTGAATTGATATTGTTAATTGAATGAATGTATGTCCTATATTTTGAACTGTATTATGGCATCCTTAGCAACTACTGTTTACTGTTACTGTTACAGTTACAGAGATCTCTGTCGGTTCCTGTGTTGGAACCACTACTGTTTACTGATTGATGGCCATTATTTACTGTTCGGTCTTTTAAGACCTATTGTTTACTGTACTGCTATGCTAATGGATGTACCACATATGACTGTTATGACTAAACGACTGATGTACTGAATCAATGAACTGTTTTTATTATTGTAAGGACATTCATTCTTAACTTCTTTACGCATTATGTTATTCACTGGGTTTTAGCTCACTGTTTATATATATATATATATATGTAGGTGTTCAGGCACCAAACCAGAGCTAGAAGCGTGTGTTAGACTCCCCTTTTTGTCGAGCCAACTACTATGCCTCACTGCGAGGTTCCGAGCCTGCCAAGCTATGGCTTTGGGGTGTTTTAATTTCCCCGTCGATCTCGGTATCTGTTTGTAATCTGTATAGACTGTACTGTACTGTTTAATAGGGATTAAGTCCATGTTCTGAATGACTGTATATATGTACATACTGTTTTGCCACTAACTGCGTATATGTATGAAAAGTCTTTTTGCATACAGACTGTCACAGCTCATTGGACATTGTTTATTTATTGTTTTGGCTTCCGCCATGCCCCTGTACTCTGTTTTACTGTATTACTGTTAAGCAGGCCTTCGGTAATCTCGGATTACTGGCCGGTTACGGTGCTAAACCCATAGGGGCGGGTTTGGGTCGTGACAGAGTGGTATCAGAGCAATACTTACCACGAGTTATACCACATACACATGTCCAAATGAGCTATAGGATGTCCTAGAAAAGCGATTAGGGCATTACATGAGCATGATAAGTATGTGACTATGACATGACTGAATATATGCTAATTTGTTAATCTATTTAAACAAATGACTGCCTATGTTGATAACTGTTATAACTGCCTATAGTGAAATGGATAATGCAAGAACTGCAAATGAATCTGAATCCTCATCCTCTAAGGCAAGAATGACAAGACTGGAAAGAATGATGGAACTAATAACTGAAAAACTAGATCAACAACAGAATCAATAGTCCCCACCTCCTCCTCCGGTACAGCCGGAACAGAACGTGAATGTTAATGATGGGGACATAATTGCTCTCACCCAAAAGTTCAGCAAAATGAAACCATCATCCTTTCAAGGAGGCCTTGAACCGTTAAAAGTTGAAGCATGGGTTCTTGAGACTGAAAAGTTATTTGAGATGTTTCCGTGCTCTAAAGTACATAAAGTACTGTTAGCTACCTTCACCTTATAAGAAGCGGCTAGAAGGTGGTGGATGCTTATCCGTGATGACAACATTGTTATGACTTGGGCTCAATTCAAAGGAGCCTTCTTCGAAAAGTATTTCCCCTAGTGTGTCAGAGACAGAAAAGTAACTGAATTTGAATAGCTGAGACAAGGCACAATGTCCGTTGCTGAATATGAGACAAAGTTCACCGAGCTTGTTAGATATGCACCACACATGGTGGACACTGATTACAAGAAGGCCAGAAAGTTTGAAGGCGGCCTTAATATTGCAATACTCGACAGAATAAATGTTCTGAAATTACCGAATTATGTAAATGTTCTTGACCGAGCACTGATGGCTGAGTCGAACATCGAGGCACTGAAAACTGAAACACTAGCTTCTGAATGGCGTGGAAAAAGGCAGGGTTTTAAATTCAAGAAAGGCAAGCATAATCCATTGAACAAGAAACAGAACACGGGGTCAACAACTAGCCCCAGCCAAGGGAGTGATTTCATACCACCCTGTTCTGAGTGTGGCAAAAAGCACAAAAGGGTTTGTTACAAAATATCTGGAGCTTGTTACAAGTGTGGCAAGGTGGGCCACATGGTTAAAGACTGTCCCTCTGCTCCGCAGGCCAATAGTAAAGCTGCACCAAGCGTAGCAGCATCAACTGTTGCACCAAAACCGAACCCCAAAGCTACCGGGAAAGAGCCTATGAGGCAGGGCCGAGTGTTCACCCTAGTACCGAGAGATGTACAAAATACTGAGACCGTTGTGTCAGGTGTCCTCTCTATTTGTACTCAAAATGCATATGTACTGATTGATTCGGGGTCTATACATTCATATGTATCGCATGCTTTTTCGCGAAAATTGAATAGACCGTTAGAACCCATGAATTATCTGTTAGCTGTATCTTCACCCGTTGGGGGATCCATGACTTGTGCATATATGTACCTTGCTTGTGAAATTATTGTTGGAGATGCACATTTGTTTATTGACTTACTGCCACTGAACATTGACCATTTTGATGTAATATTGGGAATGGACTGGTTAACGAAATATCATGCCACTATAGACTGTGTAACGAAACAAGTAGTTTTCCGTCCACCTGGCTTTTCTGAATTTGTGTTTAATGGAAGTGGAGTAGTACCTCCTCCGTATTTGATTTCATCTATGAAAGTTGTTAAATTGATTAGAAAGAGGTGTAAAGAATATCTGTGTTCTGTATTGACTGTATCTACTGATGATAATGCTAATGTAAACAGTATTCCTATAGTCAGAGAATTCCCAGATGTTTTTCCAGATAACTTGCCAGGGGATTTGATTGATAGGGAGATTGAGTTCACTGTTGATGTGGTTCCGGGAACACAGCCAGTATCTAAAGCTCCTTACCGAATGGCTCTAACCGAACTGAAAGAATTGAAAGTACAACTGCAAGAATTGTTAGACAAGAAGTTTATCAGGCCCAGTACTTCACCGTAGGGCGCACCTGTCTTATTTGTGAAAAAAAAAGACGGCTCACTGAGACTGTGTATTGACTACCGTGAACTGAACAAGGTAACTGTGAAGAATAAATATCCATTACCGTGTATTGATGACTTATTTGATCAGTTACAGGGTACTCAAGTTTTCTCTAAGATTAATCTCAGATCCGGATATCATCAGCTGAAAGTTAAACCAGAAGACATAGACAAAACTGCTTTTCGAACGAGGTATGGACATTACGAATTTTTAGTTATGTCTTTCGGAGTTACCAATGCACCTGCTGCATTTATGGACCTCATGAACAGAATCTTTAAACCATTCCTCGATGACTTTATTGTTGTATTCATTGATGACATCCTGATTTATTCTAAGACTAGAGAAGAACATAAACATCATCTGAGACTTGCCCTATAACCCTAAGAGAACAGAAAATTTATGCTAAACTGCCTAAATGTGAGTTTTGGCTTGATCATGTTATGTTTTTGGGGCATGTTGTTAGCAAAGATAGAATTTCTGTTGATCCGCAGAAAATTGAAGCTGTAGTAAACTGGCCTAGACCAACAAATGTGACAGAAGTCCGAAGCTTTTTGGGATTAGCCGAGTATTACAAAAGATTTGTCAGAGATTTCTCCAAAATTGTCTTACCATTGACTCAACTGACACAAAAGGGGATATCATTTGACTGGACTGACCAAAAGGAATCCGCTTTCCAAGAGTTGAAAACTCAACTTGTGACTGCACCGGTTTTTACCCTACCTTCAGGTACAGATGGTTATACTGTATTTAGTGATGCTTTTCATAAGGGTTTGGGATGTGTTTTCATGCAGAATGGGAGAGTAATTGCCTATACTTCCCGACAACTGAGACCGCATGAAAAGAACTACCCAACCCATGACTTGGAACTTGCTGCAGTAGTGTTTGCACTGAAAATCTGATGTCACTATCTGTATGGGGCGACATGTGAAGCATATACCGACCACAAGAGTTTAAAATATTTCTTCACACAGAAAGAACTGAACATGAGACAGCGGAGATGGCTAGAACTGATTAAAGACTATGACCTACAGATTTTGTACCATCCGGGAAAAGCCAATACTGTTGCCGATGCATTGAGTCGGAAATCGATTGGAAATTTAGCCTGTTTGCTCACCGGGCAGAAAGAATTGCTTTGTGACCTTGAAAAATCTGAAATTGAAATTGTTTTGCGAGAACAAGGTGGAACCTTAGCTGCTATTTCTGCTCAACCGACACTGATTGAAGAAATTAAAAAGAAACAACAATTGGATGACTTCTTGAAGAAGATCATCGAAGAAAGGGAATCTAAACCAAGACCAGGTTTCAAATTTGAAAATAATATACTGAAATTTCAAGAAAGACTGTGTGTACCGAATGATTTTGAATTGAAAAAAAGAGTTTTGCAAGAGGGCCACAATATTTCCTCTCATATGTTTTTCTCATACTCTTTTATATGATCGAATCACCGAATGTGACTAACTTACCTAGCAAAAGATCTAATAAACGGGAAATGATAAGGGATTGGCAATGGGTGACGTTCATCTTAGTGTTTTAGAACAATTTTATACACATAAATTATGATGGGATTAATACCAAATAAGTTAAGTCTTGTGCAAGCGTTCTAAGTGAACCCCTAGGTTGACCCGGATGTATTCAGACTCTATGCGGTGGTTTCAGGGTGTCAGCAAGCCCTTTGGTATGATATGTGTAGGGTGTAAGCGAGCCTGAGGCACGATTTGGGTGTAAGCGAGCCCACTTGTTTGCCGTCCCTTTTGAGGTCCATCAATGCCACTGACAGGTAAATAATCGGAAGGTGGACATAGGTGGTAAGGTCTGCAAAGCAGCAAAAGGGAGAGTTCTGAATAGTCCGGTGTTCAATCCTTGTGGTTGGGAAGAAGGATCTCTTTAGGGGGTTCCAGATGCCTAGTCTAACTACTAATTCATAAAACCTTATTGTAAGTATGTTATGTTACTTGAATTGTTTTGTGTATGATTGATTGATAGAAGATATGGGGGTGTGTGTGTTTTTATTGGGCATTCCAAGCTCATGGCGTATTATGCCAGGTGAAGAAGCAGCTTACGACGGGGAAGGTTATCCCGAAGACAATCAAGATGAAGTTTTAGAGCCGTGTCACCTGAAAATTTGGACTAGTAGCTTGTTTTTGTGTTCTCTCTTCTTTTACCTTTTGGTTTGACAATGTTTGTAAATCTCTAGTGGAACTCAAATCAGTTATCTATGTTATAAGTCTGCTTGTATGTATATATTAAAATATTGTGGTTATCTCTCTTGTTTGAGTTGTACTTTATATATATATATATATATTTGGTCTCAAATTTTGGGGCATGACGTAAAGAGCATGGGATTTCCCTTAGAATGATGTTAGGATTGCATCATATTGCTTGCTATTTGACAAGGTGTGCATTATCTCGGCATGACCATTTGTTATTTGCATACATGATTCCTAGTCCAGTTTGTTTTAAAGTTGCATTTTGCATACTTATAGCATCATGAGGAGAGGTAGACCACCAGTTAGCCGAGATCAATCAGAAGATAGATTGGACAGACTAGAAAGACTAGTTGAAGGTTTAGCTCGTGAGTTAAGGCAAATGAGGCAACAGAATGCTAGTGCTACATCTACCCAGGCCGAACAGACAAATGGACGACAGGCAATCCCACCTCCACCTCCTCCGGTACCACAAGTGCCACCACAGTCAGCTTTGTTTGGGGACAGAACGATGACTTTGATTAAGGAGTTCAAGAAGATGAACCCGCCAAGATTCTAAGGGGGTATAGAGCCGATGAAGGCCGAGGCATGGGTTTTGGAAATGGAGAAGCTGTTCGAGATCTTTCCCAGCACCGACGCTCAGATGGTGGCATTGGCAGCATTCACATTAGACGACGACGCCCGAAGATGGTGAATGATGATCCGAGAAGGTAATCCTGGTTTAACTTGGGCCAGATTTTTGGAGCTGTTTTACAACAAGCATTTTCCCCTTAGCGTCCGAGATCGCAAAACCATAGAGTTTCAGGCTCTGACGCAAGGCAACAAGACGATGGTAGAATACGACCGTACTTTTACCGGATTGGCGAGATACGCGCCTCATATGGTCAATGACGAATATAGAAAAGCTAGGAAGTTTGAAAGTGGACTACGTGGGCCGATACAAGATTGAGTCAACATGCTCAGTATGCCGACTTACGCCGAAGTGTTAGACAAGGCCATTCTGGTAGAAGCTAACTTAAACCGATATCAGGATTCAGGAGAGAGCTAGAGGAAGAGACAAAACTATGAGAATCGCCGAATACCGTTTAATGCCAAGAAGAAGGCGAACATGGGCAGTTCCAGCAACTCAAATCGGGATGGTAATGCTAAGCCGACGTATGCGAGTTGTGGGAAGCCGCATCTCGGGGTTTGTCGTTGGGCGTCAGGGGCTTTCTTTGAATGTGGCGAGATAGGTCACCGTGTGAAGGACTGTAAAAAGACAAAGACTAATGATGGTAAGAAAAATAGGAGCACCTCGGGCTCTACACATGGAAGCAACGTTGGAAGCACACAGATGAGGCAGGGCAGAGTTTTTGCTCTAGTGCCAGGAGACACCCAGAATGCTGAGACGGTAGTGTCAGGTATACTCTCAATTTGCTCTCAAGATGCATACATATTGATTGATTCGGGCTCTACACATTCATTCGTATCTGTTAAATTTGCCGAGAAGTTGAATAGACCACTAGAACCCCTTGATTATGTGCTATCTGTATCTACTCCATCTGGGAGAACTATGGTTGTTGCATCCATTTATAGGCGCGTGTTGTTGTGATTGAGGGTGTAGAATTATTAGTTGATTTGATGCCGTTAAGCATGACTCACTTTGATGTCATATTGGGAATGGATTGGTTAGTAGCGAATCATGCATCTATTAATTGTGTTTCTAAGAGTGTTACATTGAAGGCCCCAAACCAAGCCGAGATTGCATTCCAGGGTAAAGGAATAGTATCCCTACCTTACTTGATCTCGTCCATGAAAGCCTATAAGCTAATTCAGAAAGGGCGTCAAGGCTACCTGTGTAGTATACTAAGTGATAAGAATGGAAATGTTAATTTAGTCGACATCCCAGTTGTTAATGAATTCCCCGACGTCTTTCCAAATGACTTGCCTGGCCACTAAATCGATAGAGAAATAGAATTTACCGTTGACGTCATGTCGGGAACGCAGCCTATCTCCAAAACACCCTATAGAATGGCCCTAGCTGAACTTAAGGAACTGAAACTACAATTACAAGAATTGTTGGATAAGGGATTCATTAGGCTGAGAACTTCACCATGGGGAGCACCCGTTCTATTTGTTAAGAAAAAGGATGGCACACTTCGCCTTTACATTGATTACATAGAACTTAACAAGGTAACCATTAAGAATAAGTACCCGTTGCCTAGGATTGATGATTTACTTGATCAACTACAAGGAGCACGAGTCTTTTAAAAAATTGACCTTAGGTCGGGCTACCATCAGCTTAAGGTTAAAGCCGAGGATGTTGAGAAGACTGCTTTTCGGACAAGATATGGTCACTATGAATTTCTGGTAATGCCTTTTGGAGTGACTAATGCGCCTGCAGCATTCATGGATTTGATGAACAGAGTCTTTAAGCCGTATCTAGATGAGTTCGTGGTTGTTTTTATTGACGACATATTGATCTATTCCAAGAGTACAAATGAGCACGAGAATCATCTGAGACTTGCCCTACAAATCTTGAGAGACAGGAAGTTGTATGCTAAGTTGAGCAAGTGTGAGTTCTGGCTTTTCAGCATTTCATTTTTGGGGCATGTAATTAATGAAGAGGGTATCTCAGTTAATCCCAATAAGATTGAAGCCGTTGTGAATTGGCCAACGCCGACCAATGTGTCCGAGGTTCGTAGTTTTCTGGGTTTGGCAGGGTATTACAGAAAGTTCATGAAGGATTTCTCAAGGATTGCAATTCCATTGACACAACTAACTAAGAAGGGAACGGCATATGAATGGACCGATGATAGAGAGTTAGCTTTCCAAGAGTTAAAGACGAGGTTAGTCACAGCATTAGTTCTTGTCCTACCATCAGGTAATGAGCAATTTCAGATCTATAGTGATGCTTCACATAAGGGTTTGGGTTGTGTATTAATGCAGGGCGGTAAGGTTATAGCGTACGTATCTCGTCATTTGAAACCTCACGAAAAGAATTATCCTACCCATGATCTAGAGCTAGCAGCCGTGGTCTTTGCTTTGAAGATTTGGCGTCATTACTTGTACGGAGCTTCTTGTCAAGTTTTCACAGATCACTAGAGTTTAAAGTACTTGTTCACCCAAAGGGAGTTGAATATGAGACAAAGAAGATGGCTTGAATTGTTGAAAGACTACGACATGCAAATTCAGTATCACCCAGGTAAAGCCAACACAGTAGCCGGCGCGTTGAGCAGAAAGTTAGTTGGAAATTTGGCATGTCTAGCAATGATTTCAGTGGAGCCGACTATTATTGAGGAAATAAAGGCGAGACAGATGGAAGATAAATTCTTCAAGAAAGTAGCCGATGAGATTATCACCAAGTCGAGGTCAGGGTACACTATTGAGAATGAAGTGCTGATGTTTGAAAGAAGATTGTGGGTGGCCGACGTCCCAGAGTTGAAAAGGAAAATTTTGCAAGAATCCCATGGTTCCAGATTTGCTGTTCATCCAGGAAATACCAAGATGTACCAAGATGTGAAACAAACTTTTTGGTGGCCGAATATGAAGAGAGAAATAGCCGAGTTCGTATCACAGTGTTTGTATTGTCAACAAGTGAAAGCAGAACATCAGAGGCCAGCAGGACTTCTTCAACCTTTGTCAATTCCTGAATGGAAATGGGAACACATCTCTATGGATTTTGTGATTGGTTTGCTGAAGACAGAAAGGTATGGATTCGATCTGGGTTATAATTGACAGATTAACTAAGTCAGCACACTTCTTGCCTGCTAACACTACGTTTAATGCTGATTGACTTGCTATGTTGTATATGAATGAGATTGTTAGACTTCATGGTGTGCCGGTATCCATAGTGTCAGACCGAGATCCAAAGTTCGTTTCTAGATTTTGGCAGAGTTTACAAAGGGCTTTGGGAATCGAATTGAGGTTTAGCACAACTTTTCATCCCCAAACTGATGGGCAAATAGAGAGAACAATTCAGACACTTGAAAATATGCTTAGACTATGTGTATTAGACTTCAAGGGAAGTTGGGAAGTGCATTTGCCATTAGTAGAATTCGCTTACAACAACAGTTATCAAGCTAGCATTGGCGATGGGCAAATAGAGAGAACAATTCAGACACTTGAAGATATGCTTAGACTATATGTATTAGACTTCAAGGGAAGTTGGGAAGTGCATTTGCCATTAGTAGAATTCGCTTACAACAACAGTTATCAAGCTAGCATTGGCATGGCACCGTATGAAGCTCTGTATGGAAGGAAGTGCAGATCGCCGATATGTTGGATTGAGGTAGGAGATAAAGTTCTGATTGGTCCTGAACTAGTTCAGGTGACAACGGAGAAGATTAAGCTCATCCAGCAAAGAATTAGAACTGCTCAGAGTCGACAGAAGAGTTATGCCGACCAGAGAAGAAAGGAGTTAGAATTTGAAGTTGGGAATCATGTATTCCTGAAGGTTTCGCCGATGAAAGGAGTTTCAAAATTTGGGAAGAAAGGTAAATTAGCACCTCGTTACATCGGGCCGTTTGAAATTCTTGAAAGAGTTAACCCCGTTGCCTACAGACTTGCTTTGCCGCCAGGACTGAGTCAAGTCCACAATGTGTTTCATATTTCAATGCTAAGGAAGTATATTCCGGATCCACTGCACGTGATTGATCATTTTGGGATTGTGATTAATGAAGATTTGGGCTACGAAGAAAAGTCGATGTGTATTATCGATAGACAGGTGAGACAATTGAGAAACAAGTCAATACCGATGGTGAAAATTGAATAGAAGGAGCATTACGGCAAGGATGTTACATGGGAAATGGAAGAAGAAATGAAAGTTCAATATCTAGAGTTATTTTCAGATCAAGGTAACTCAAGTTTGGGGACCAAACTTCTTTAAAGGGGGTAGGATGTAATAACCCTCACACTGTCCTAACCATATACTTATATGCATTTATATGATTTTGTCTTGATTAAGTTGCCTTGCGAATCTTGTCTTGTTTTGCTTAAGTGTTTCTTGCGTGTTTTGTACCTTGCTTGGTGTGAGTTTAACCGAGGTCATCTTAAGCCTAAGTCGCACCTTTGAACCTTTTGTGTCCAGGACCATCTTAGAATTTCTTTGGTTGACCTCCACTCACACCCTGGCATGTTGGCCGGGATGTCACTATCTAGGCCGAGGTATTCATCGCCAAGGCCGAGATGTGTATTATCTAGGCCGAGATGTTATCCCTGAACCCAAGTGATCTTGTCCCTGGACAGGTGACCTAGACTGAGGTGTGGCACATCTAGGCCAAGGTGTGGCATAGTTTGGCCAAGTGTTGTCCTTCCTAGCCGAGATCATTGTCCCTTTGTTTGCCGAAGCTTTGTCCTAAGCCGATATCATTACCTGCCTGAGTGCTTTGCTATCTAGCTTGTTGAACACACTTTGTCATAGTCTTGTCTTTTCAATTAGTCACCTTTTTGAAGAGAGCCAATCAGCCGATGCCACGTGTCCCAGCAGAGGGTTAAGTCAGTGACTGTTGAGAAAACACATCATTTTTGTATCACATCTTTGTCTTTTAGAGAGAGAGGCTCTAGGAAGAAGAAGAAGAAGTTCTTGAGAGAGGGAGTAGACTTCCAAGCTTGATCTTTGGAGTTTGAACCGTTAGATTCGAGTTTTGAGGTTAGAATCTTAAACTACTCTTGTTGTTCTTATTGATCATCTAGCTGCATTGCATGATCGAACCTGTTCTGCACGCCATGCATTGATTTAAAGTTGGTTTTAGAAAGAGAAAATAGTGTTCATGTGTTCTTGAAGAAAAGTCTTGTTTTGATCTGAAAGTTTGTATCAAGAACCATGTTTTTGTGTTTATTTTCGTAAGATCTTCAAGTATGGGTACCCAAGTCCATGTTTTCGAACTCATAGCATGAAATCTCAGATTTTGTAATAGAAAGTTATGATCTTTGCATTCATCTTCTTCATGTTCATGTTCTTCATGTTCGTCATGTTCTTCAAGAAAGGGAAACCCAGATTTTCCCGACTTCATTCCCTTGAATGCGGCCCTCGGGACCACACCTCGGTAAGGAGGTGTGGGACCTCGGCCAAGACCTGGTTGGTACCCAGTATGTTTTCCCGAGATAAGAAACAGTGTTTTGTTTTGGTTTACCTTGGCTCTGAAAGAATGCCGAGATCATTTGCATTCATATAAAGCTTGTTTGAAAGTGTATTCAATAGACCTTGCCATGTGTTTGTAGGACTTGGACTCTGCCTTGACCCGACGTTTGAAGAACTATGTGAGTGGTATTTTTAATAAAGTTATGTTACAAAGTTTTGATAAAGCCTTGGTTTGCTTTGTTTTGGAAAGTATTTGTAAACATGAATGATTATTCTTAGTTTGCAAAATGTACTATCTTGTTTTGATGACATTCTTGGAAAGTCCTTAGTGTCAGGGGACTATAATGCAACTGCACTATTGTTTTGGAAGTCCGTATGTGCTAGGGGACTCTAAGCATTTGTAGCACAAGTCCTTAGTGCCAGGGGACTATAATGCAACTGCACCATTGATTTGAGATATCTCCCTTGTTTTGCCACCGACGGTTTTCCGCGTGGGTTTGTTTGTCCGGAATGTCATCCCCTGTACTATATTGATGCTAGTAAGCATCCCTTGAAGCTTTGAAAGATTCGATAGATGGACTTGGTTCAACCCTTGATTGTGTACTAGATATGTTATGTATTGTTTTGATAACGATCTTGAATATTAGTCATGCAAACCCTTTATTATTTATACCATTCACTGAGTATCCAAGCTCACCCTCTCTCTATATATATGTAGGTGATGAGCAGGACGACGGTGACGCCTAGATGTGTTTACAACTTGTTTTGGATTTTGCATTTTTGTAGCATCTTGAAGATCATGCTTCTTAGCTTGTATTTCCTTGTATTTTGTATTTATTATTTGACGGCTTGAGAAGCCTTTTGGTCAATATGTAAATTGTACTTTATTTTATTTGTATCTAAGATGTAAAACCATGATGTGTATGTCGTTTCATTTAACTCATGCACTGCTCTTATGTACTACTTAGTTTTAAATTTATTGCTTCCGCACTTGTAAGCCCCATATTTATACTCTGTTCGTGTGTGAATCCCTGCAAGTTGGCCTTGGGTAATTACGAATTACTAGCCATCATGGCACCATTCTACTAGGGACGGAATGGGGTCGTGATAGAGGCTATCCTACCCGGTTATGTATTTAAATTATCAAATTATATTATTGTTATAATAATAACAATTTAAGTGAGACACAAAAAAGAAATAAGTAAAAAAGGCGGGGTTCGACCTTTTCACCAACTCATCCAAGGTCTGGCTTCGAGCCTCTTACCTTCCTCCCTCCTCTAGGGTACCATAAAATCACAACTATATTGCATGACTTGGGCGGATAACTAGGGGAAAAAAATGAAAGGGAAGGGAAAATAAGAGCCCCTCTCTTTCCCGTTGTGAATGAAGACTTTGAAGAAACAGATTAGGTGTAGAACCTACAATAACTGACCAAGAGTACATGGTCCACATGACACAGCAAGTTGATTGAAGATGGAGAAGACTACTGAAATCTAAGTTTGCTTGTTAAACTGAAAATAGTGAGGAAGAAGAAACATGCTAATTGACAGAGTGGATTTACTGTGACAAAGAGAGATTTGAGAGATCAGTGCTTGGTCTGCTTGTTTTGCTTGGTACTTGGGTCATGATTTCCAATTTCTGGCTGCTGCTTGTTTTGCTCAGTGCTTGCTTGGTCTGCTTCCTTCGCGCGCGCGCCCGAGAGAGAGAGAGAGAGAGAGAGAGATTGAGAGATTGAGAGCTCAATGTATGTGTATGTAGTGTTCATCTCATTCAAGATCACAAACAATTTTGTATATATTTTAATTTTAATTAGGCCAAACCACACTTATAAATAAATATGGCCCAACAAAATATTTGAGGGCCCTTTAAATTGGCCTTAAAATAACAAAAATAATTTGGGCCTATTTAAATTTGTAATATGCTGTATAACACTTTACTAAATTTGAGGGCTCTATTTTGGGGCCTAAGGCACATGCCTCAATGACCTTAGCCCAAGGCCAGTACTGCACCCATGGTGGTGAGTAATGAATGAGCTAAGGTGAAAGAGAAATTAAAATGAGGGTAAGAGTTTGGAAAGAAAGAGAAAATTGTTAGTGCCGCTAAGAAAAGAGGTTGAGGATGGATAGAAGAATATGAGAAAGTGATTGCGGAAGGAACATGAGGGGTGGTTGGTGGTTGGAAAAGAAGTTAAGGGTAATTTGTTATATTTTAAAAAATGGTAAATTACACTGACACCTCTTGCAGTTTGACTTTAATACATCTCACTCCTTGACGTTTGAGAAGTTACATTCCTACCCCTGTGATTTATAATATTACTAGTGTATGCCCGTACCTGAAGGCACAGTGTAAATAATATTGGGATCAAAATATAACTGTAAATTGTGCGTATCATGTTAAAATTTGTAGAGTCTATAGCACTTGATAAAAGATCAAGTCAGCACTCTTACCATAAATATCTGACTGAAATAACATAATAAAGACAACATAAATACCATAACCTGAAAAATAGTATTCTTTAGAAATTGTTTACATATTAAGATATGGAAAACAAAAATTTAAAATAATTTTCCAATCAATCTGAAGAAAGCATTGACACATGTCTACATCGCGAAGGGAGCCCCAATATTAATTTTTCTGCAACAAAGAATAGACAATCTATATAACAAAACACACGAATGGTCATCCTACATCAGTGAATTTTGTAATCAACTATAAATTGAAAAACTAAATGCATCATATTATGAAGAAGAAATCAACTCTATGCCATAGCATCCTAACAATATAGCAATACATTTTTCATAAAACTGCTTAAATGATGAAATTTAATTTTGTTAAAAAAAAATTCCTGCAACTCATCTGGTTTGTCAAATTAATGTGAAAATCATCAATTACATCAACTATAAACAACTATAGAATAGAAATTGTTGCTTTACAAAATAGCCAAATTAAAAAGATTTTAAAGTCATCCAATAGCCATCAAGTATAATATCAATGTATTTGTATCAATCCATTTAACCGAATCATCATGTTATATCAAATCCATTTAACCAAATTAACAATATCCAAGACACATGTCAAAACATAGAGTTGTAATTGAATGTACCAATCAAGTAAAAGTTGAACACATGACTTTTAGGTGTAATTAAAGCATGATCTCTTTCATAAACACTGCAAGTAAACCCAAACAAATTTGTCCCAAAAAAAAAAAAACAAAAAAACAAAAAAAAAAAAACAAAACAAAACAAAACAAAGCAAAAAAGTAAACTAACCAAAAACAGAGCTCCCCAGTTAAGCTTAAAAAAAATAAAAAAAATAAAAAAATATTCAAAAATAGAAGTAATAAATAGACCAAGTGACCATATGTCATATTGCAGTGCACCCTAAACAAATGTTATGCAATAGGAAATGACAATATTAAATCTTAGAAATGACAATATTAAATCTTAAAAAATTTCATGAACTAAAAAAAAACCTTACACAATTTCATTCCCAATGAAAGCCAATTACTCTATTAAAAAATTAGGATACCTTTAACAGGTTAACTTGGTGTAATGAAATGCTACAAACAAATATTGCAACAAAAACAAAAAATAATATTTAATAGGTATCAAAAATATACTGCACAAATCCGTCGTAGCACGATCTATAAATTGTGCATTTATAAGTACAAAAGGAAAACAAAAGGTATGGAGTTTCAAAAGCAAAATAATATCAAATAATAATAAATTTTGAAAAGGAGCATAAGAAGTAGCTGACCTTAGATATGTTTCATTGGTACAAAGGAGCATGAAACCCGTTATAGGAAAGAAACATGTTACAGATGAGAAATCAACAATATTGAATGAAAACAAAATACAAACACAACTAAAAACACTCATACAGAGATGTTTCAAATTAACGTATGCATCTTTAGACAAAAATAAAGCCATTAAATTAATTGGAGGTAAAAAAATAAAATAAGATTTGCCACTACATAATCCAAACAAACATTATATTAAAAACACTTAAGCCAAACTTAGCTATATTGGAAATGCAAAAATATTGGGAAATAAAGGCTTTACAAAAATATTAGAAATGCAACAAAGTCCACATCGGTGGAAAGCTTTACAAAAAGTGGGTGCTATCGTCTGCTTTACAAAATGTGTATATTTTACAAAAATATGTGTTTGACAATATCTTCAAATTTGTTTTTTTCCACAATTCTTATGAATACCTCATCAATTTCTGAACATATCACTATAACAAAACTTCAGGGTAAACAATATTTGTAGTAGAATCTGGTTCATTTTTTGAGAGGAGGATATTGATACGATCAAAAGATATGCATCTGAATAATACCACGCATAGTTGCCCATGTAAATAATTACAATAACAGAGGGGTCAGTGTAATTTTCCAAACATCATGGAGTGATATGTATTAAACACAAACCTCAAGAGTGTAAGTGTAATTTACCCTTTAAAATTTTTTCCACAATTTTATAATTTTTTTTCTATCAATTCCCATTTTTCTAATTTTGTTTTAATTAATTTTTAAATAATAGTACTACTTATTTTGTTGTTTCTCCTCTTTATTCACCACCATCTTCCAACCATTTTCGCAAACCTCTTACTACTTTGGGAGTGTAAATTTGGCCTAATCCGGCTTATTATTGGGTTGTGTGAGCTTCCATCAAAATTCGAGATAGGCCAGATCAGAGAGAATAATGCTAGGGACTCCAAATAATCTACCAAATGTTTTACCAAATCTCTTACATGAGTGTGGGACCTGCACACATGTGGATTTGTGTGTAGCATTATCAATGTGAGAGGTTTAATAAAACATTTGATAGATTATTTGAAATCCTTAACGTTAGTCGATCAGAAAATTAGGTTTGAACCCAAGCTCGGGTAGCATTTGGGCTTCAAATGGATTGGTGGGTCGGGCTAACTGGTGAGGGGTGAGCGTACCATATTTTTCAAAAACTTTTTTTACTAATTTTTTTTTTTTTTTTTATCGCCCCGATCGGATTGAGCAAGTTGAATTTCTAGTTGGGCTTACGGGTCAAACCGGGTTTCGAAAATAGACGATCCAATCTCAAGGTTTCAGAATAGGCTTAAACCCGAGCTTGGACGAGCGGGCTATGCCAGCCACGGCGAGTTCGGTGGGTCATGAACCGGTGGGACAAATTTACACAGCGAGAGCACTGTATACATCTAGAGAGAGAAATCTGCATTTGCCCTCTCATTCAGCCAAATCGAGCTTTGATTTTCTGATAACGCCATCAAAGCCTCACAGATCTCTACAGTCTCGACGATCTCTCAATGGCTCAACCTCTCGTGAAGAAGGACGACGACCGAGACGACGAAGGTACGCCTCAGCAATTCGATCTTTTCGTTAGGGCTAAGCAAGGAATTCGTGAAATCCGATCCAGTCCAGTCCAGTTCAATCCGGTAGGTTTGAATTGATTTTTTTGAATCCATGATTCAGTTCCGGATTGAAGAATTAAAAATTCATAGTACACGGATTGGATCCGAATTGAACCCCACGGTTTCGGATATCCAGACCGTATACAAATAATTTATATTTTTATTATATATCCTCTTCCATAGTATTTTCTCTTATTTTATATAAAACCTAAACTCAAACCTAATCCCACATAATATTTTCTTTTATTATTTTTGTTTGTTAGTTTTTAGTTTTAATTTGTAATGGTGTAAATATTTAGGGTGAAATCAATTTTTTTATGATTGTTTAAATTCTAGAACAGTATATCGCTATTATAGAAAGACATGTTGTTATTGTGAAACAAATAGGGGAATTTTTTTTAAGATCCCTAATAAGAATAATTTACAGCATAAAGGACACCAAAAATATGAATGATGTCTTAGGTCCCTCACTAACGACAGGCGCGTTTTTATTTTTTATTTTGGGACCAAAATACCCTTCACAAATCAACATAGAACGTTCAACTCGATTGCATTCTGACGACTCAATTCATTCCAAACATCCAACCATTTTCAGGAGCAAGAGAACATGAGAATTAGGGTTTCACTATCATCTTCACTGTCGCCATTACGGTTTCATTATCTTCTGCCAAACTCTTTTCAATTCGTTCCTCACAAATTTCTCTGACTAGTTTTCATTGTTCATCGTCATCTCAGTTCATCTTCATCTCATTGCATCTTCATCTCAGGCCATTTCAGTTCGAAATTAGGGTTTTCATCATCACTCTGGTAAGTTTTCTCCAATCCAACTAGTTTTTCTCCGAAACACAGTTGACTAGCCTTCAATTAATTAGGTTTTCAATTTCGTAATAAAAACCTACATGAATTTGAAAAATGTTATTTCTCTAAGTTTCGAACTTATTCTTGAAGATGTTTGTGTGATTTTGTCTGTAAATTTCTCTGTCATTTGAATTTCTCTGGTATTTGCTTGATCTATGTATTTTCTTTGAATTTTCTCTGGCATGTTTATTCCCCCATTTGTTTCTGCTTATTCCCTATTTTTCTCTGGTTTTCTGTAAATTTCTCTAGCATTTTCATATTATGAAATTCATATTTTTTCTGACTTGCCATGTTTAATTTTCTCTGTCATATATGTAATTTTCTCTAGTATGTTTATTTTATTCCATTCTTAAATTTTCTATGGCCACATCACTTTTCTCTTTTGTGTGGTTCTGTCATGTTCCATTTTCTCTAGTTGTTTGTAAATTTCTCTGGCATTTTCATATTATGGAATACACACGTGTTTAATTTTCTCTAGCTTACCATGTGTAATTTTCTCTGGTATGTTTATTTTGTTCCATTCTTGAATTTTCTCTGGCCACATCACTTTTCTTATTTGTGTGTGTCTGTTATGTTCAATTTTCTCTGGTTGTCTATAAATTTCTCTAGCATTTTCATATTATGGAATGAACATTTTCTCTAGTTTGCCTTATTTAATTTTCTTTAGCATATATGTAATATTTTCTAGCTTACCATGTGTAATTTTCTCTGATATATTTATTTTGTTCCATTCTTGAATTTTCTATGGCCACATCATTTTTCTCCTTTGTGTGTGTCTGTCATGTTTTATTTTCTTTGGTTGTCTGTAAATTTCTCTGGGATTTTTATATTATGGAATGCATATTTTCTCTGGCTTGCCTTGTTAATTTTCTCTGGCATATATGTAATTTCTCCTAGCTTGCCATGTGTAATTTTCTCTGGTATATGTTTAGTTTGTTCCATTCTTGAATTTTCTCCGGCCACCTCACTTTTCTCATTTGTGTGTGTTTGTCATGTTCCATTTTCTCTTGTTGTCTGTAAATTTCTCTGGGATTTAATATTGACATCTTTATGTTTTTATTGTCTAAAAATGACAAAACGTAAAAGCAGCAAAACACCATAAGCACCAAGTAAGAAATAGAAACTCTATAAATAAGATAATCTAATTTGAATATTTCTTAAAACTAACTATACCTATAATTTGTATGCAGTGTGGATTGTGGCCTTTTCGTTTGCTACATAATGAGACAATATAGCAACCATGAACCTATCAGCTCAACATTGTCAAAACAAGACGTAAGGTTCACGAGGACAGAAAATCATAGAGAGATTTGCGACCGAAATTGGCCGGTCATGGACAGAACCAATTGAAATACCACCAAAAGAAGAACTGAAAGTATAATAGTGAAAGCATACTAGTGAAATGAAGACAATGTACATAATGTAATTAGAAATGACCCTTCAAATTTTTTTTTTCGTACATTGAAGAAATGATGTTGTTTGACATATATGTATATATATATTTTTAACTAATGTAAATTTCATGACTATCAATGGTTAAAATTTTTTTTTTATAATGCATATTTAGTGGTGATTATCAACACAATTCACATAGAGAAAATTGTCTAAAGAAATTTTTCTTGTATGAAGTTATCAGAATTTCACAGAAAAATTTAACTCGTATCGTGCCAAAAGGGTGCCTATATGATCATGTAATTTGTAATGCGCTGTGTTGGTACGAAACAATTATCAAATTCAAAAAACACAATGCACATTGTAGTTTTCTCTACTATTGGCAAATTTCTCTAGATGAATTTTAGCACACAAAACACAGTGCACTATTGACAAATTTCTCTAGATGAATTTGACCTCACAAAACATAGTGCAGAAAGTAATTTTCTCTGGTGCAGAAAATAATTTTCTCTGCTAGTGGCAAATTTCTCTAGATGAATTTGCCACAATGCACATAGTAAATTTCTCTGGATGAATTTCACCTCACAAATTTCTCTAGATAAATTTAACCTTACAAAACATAGTGCATAAAGTAATTTTCTCTGCTACTGGCAAATTTCTCTGGATAAATTTGCCACAATGCACATAGTAAATTTCTTTGGATGAATTTGACCTCACAAATTTCTCTACTATTGACAAATTTCACTGGATGAATTTGACCTCACAAAACACAATGCACATTTCAACAAACACAATGCATATAGCAAATTTCTCTGCTATAGGAAAATTTCTCTGGATCAATTTGACTGGTATTATAAAGGCACTCCCAAAGTATGTTTCTAAAAACGCAACACAAAAAGTAATTTTCACTGCTATTAAAAAAAATTTCTGGATGAATTTGATTGGTATTATATATGCACTATCCAAAAAGTACATTTCACAAAACAAAATGCACAAAGTAATTCTCAAATGTATTATTCAATCAATAAATGTAATATCCTCAACTATTTAACAAAGGTTTCTCGCATGTCCTCTTATTATGGCGATCAATCCTATCACATTGACTACACTTCATCACCCTTTTAAACTCTTCAGTAGAAGCAATTATGTTTTTCTTTGGCCTCCCAGCTGGTCTCTTACTCAATGCAAGTAAAATCATAGCATCATCAATTCAATTCACATGAAACATTAATGATAATAGTATCATTCCCATATTTGCACAACAACAACACTGCAAAAAATACCAAAAATAACTTGTTCAATATAAAAATACTTCACAAGAATAACATAAAAGTCTAGAGAAATTTCTAATAATTATAATTTTCTCTGGATTATAATACCTACGTTATAATTTTCTCTAGACTCAAATAAAGTCCAGAGAAATTTACAAACTTAAATTCACCTTCAAGATAACAAAAACAAAATTACAGAAGAATTAATGAATTTAGAGAAAATCACAGAGATATTCAATGCTAACTATTAAACACAATCATAGACAAAAATCACATAGAAGATCAGTTATCAAATTATAAGTTTCTCTGTGATTTTCACTGGACTACAAGCTTATAATTTTCTCTATGTGATTGTGCATTATTAGACTCAAATTAGAATGCAGAGAAATTTCTTTGGAATATAAACATACAATTTTCTCTGGAATATGAACATAATTTTCTCTAGAATACAAAGCAAAGTGTAGAAAAATGAAAAGTGCAGAATAAATGAAAAAAACAGAGCACAAAACTTAATACAGTGAAGAAAAACAAAGCCGGTCTCCAAACACGAAGAACAAAACTTATCATTGATAAACATGTAACACAGAATGAAAAATCAACTCTATTGTCAAAAGCAAAGAATGAAAAATCAACTTCAAAAATCAAAAAATAATTCACTAAGCTGGCTTTTCTATTATATTGATCAAAACTGAAAATAAAAACCTAATTCAAAATAAACTACAAAAACTTATTTGAAATCGGAGTCCATATATACAAATCAAATGAAAAATAAAAAACTTAAACTGATAGTTAAACTTACCTGATTCAACTCTACTGAAAATTCGAGCTTCAACACGACTTCAACTTCTACACGATCAACGAAACTCAACTACTATACAACTACAAAATTCCTATAAAATTTCCACGAAATCTGCATCATCGAAATCTCCATCGATCGCCAAGTTCATCCCAAAGTAATCTTCCACAAAAATAGTAACGTAATCTTCAAATTCCAAAATTGAAAACCACGTATAATATACAAAAGGGTAAAATAGGTATTTTATAAACTAAACTAACATTAAGCGACCTTAGACACCAGAAAATATTATTATGGATCTCTCCTCATACTAAAAGTTGGGTAGGGACCTTAGACCAATTTTCCCAAACAAATATAGCGCTATGTTTATATTTTTATGAAATTAAAGTGTTATATATATATTTTTTGTTATTTAATTATGTGAATCCGTGGTCCTAAACCGATCCAATTCGTGTTTAAATGGATTGATTCGGATTAGTTCTATAATTTAAAAATAACGGATTGGTCCTGGTTTTATCCCAATCCGGTCCAATCCGGACCATACTCACCCCTGCTTTTCGTTGTGTTTTTCTTCGTATAACTCGCAATTTTTGTTCAATTTCCCTAATTATCGCACCGACTTGATTTGCATCGATGGCACAGATTGTTGATGTTAGTTTCAGATCTGAGTATATATCTGGTGTTGTTGCTTGTTCTGATTTTGAATATATTTTGAGAACACTGAATCCAATTTAGTTGATTTTCTGGTGTTAGAGCATCTCGAATAGTTCATCAAATTCAAATTTGATTAAAAATTTGGCTAAAATGTGGTCCAAGCATTTCATTAAATCTGTAATCAAATCAAGGATGAACCAAATGCTTCACCAAATTCCAAACAATCATATTTGTACTCAAATTTGATGAAATTTTAAAAAGAGTAAGGATTGGAGATGATTTTCTTTCTTAAAAAATGGATTATACATGTTTTTATGTTAAGTTTCAAATATTTTTTTAAAATTTGATGATGAAAAGAAAGTAAGGATTAGATTGGAGTTAAGTATGCGAGATGCTCTTATAAATTATTGGACCAGTCATTTTGGTTGTGAATTTTGTGTAATTGATCCATCTTCATCAATGTTCTTTATTCCGTAAAGTTGACCGAAGATATTCATATTGCTTGTTTTCGGTTCTGAATCTGATTGTGATGTGTTGTAAGAGAAATGAATAACATATACTTGGTATGTTGGTTCGATTACTAGATCGGTGAAGTCGTTTTAGATCTCTGCGGATTTCTGCTATTTTGTAATGCTAATATGCTCATTCTGTTGATTCTTGAAGTACATTGTGATGTTGATTGCCTGAATCTCATGATTTCACAGTGGAGTACTCTCCGTTTCTTGGGATCGAAAAGGGTGCTGTCCTTCAGGAAGCCAGGGTTTTCAATGACCCTCAGCTCGATCCAAGGCGATGTTCACAGGTCCTTTAACCTTTCAGCCACCTAATTCTTAGGTTGCATCACCATTTTTTTTTTTTTTTTCCAGAAATTGATTAGTATGGGCCTTGTTTTGTTGTTTTTTCATTTTCAGGTCATCACAAAACTTCTGTACCTTCTGAATCAGGGAGAATCATTTACAAAGGTCAAGTTCCTGTGCCCTGGGTTGTTTACAACTTTCCATGCACATACATTGGCATATATGCACTTGCTTTCGTAAAGGCATATGCATACATACAATCACATGAGTCCTTGTTACGCATCCCCTTTTTTTTGGTTCCTAATATTAGTGCAAAGTTTGATATTTATTTGTCTTCCAGTGCATTTGATTAATTGATCGAACTGGTAGCTTTTTGTTGGAGTGAAGTTGGTTATTTCTTTTTTCCCTGGAATGATTTGTTTCTGTTTTCAAATTTATAGGTTGAAGCTACTGAAGTATTCTTCTCTGTGACAAAGCTTTTTCAATCAAAAGATCTTGGATTGAGGAGAATGGTTTATTTGATAATAAAAGAGCTCTCTCCCTCTGCTGATAAGGTTATAATCACATTGATTTCTTTCATTTATTTATTCATACAAACCTGCTTTGTAGAAACTAAGACAATAACATTTTTATTTATTTGATGAAGGTTATTATTGTCACAAGCTCACTTATGAAGGACATGAATAGCAAAACTGATATGTATCGGGCAAATGCTATTGTGTCCTTTGTCGGATCACGGACGGAACACTTCTAACACAAATAGAGAGATACTTGAAACAAGCTATTGTTGACAAAAATCCTGTGGTTGCTAGTGCAGCCCTTGTTAGTGGAATACATTTACTCCAGGTACTATTAAATTGTTCTAACTTTTAAGGAATTGTGTATATGCAATTCAATTAAAGTTTTCTTATACTATATGTTTACTTGTCTAACAGACAAACCCAGAAATTGTGAAAAGGTGGAGTAATGAGGTACAAGAAGCTGTTCAATCAAGGGCAGCACTTGTACAGTTCCGTGCCCTCACTCTGCTCCATCAGGTATGGGTGAATGTTGAGGATTTTTTCTAAAACCGTAAGCTACTTCATGGTTTAAACATAGTTGTCAAATCAGGATTTGAATCTTGAATCGAAATGGTTTCATACCGAATCGTGAATCGAATCGAATTGTGAATTGTAAAGATTCGGTCATTTTTTCTATATTACTTGGAAAAATATATCTACACCCTTAGATGTTAAATATATCTTATAAATATAAAATATTTAGACTTAAATAAATGAAAATGTTATTTTAATGATGGTCACGTAATTTAATAGGTAAGAAAGGTTCCTATGTAAGATCACCATATTACATTTTCCTTATTTTTTTGATATTTCTTATCAACTTTTCTTAATAAAGATGGTAAACAAAAACAAATTTTCAATTTTCAAAGTAACAATAATTTAACAACAATGTTGATATTTAAACAATAAGTATACCTACTTTTGCAACTTGCAAGTAACAATGACCAAATATCAAAATTATTTAAGATCTTTTATTTTAAAAGCCTAAAACATTTTAAAAAGTATAACTGATATCACCCATGTTATATTCTACTAAACTTAATTTAATAAAACAGTAATAGGTAATTCATGGCATAGGTTACTTTAATCTTAAAACAGTTATATTATGATTTTTTAAGGGAAAAAAATGAGAAGAAAGATTAAAAACATGTTAGGTCTGACTGAATCTGATTAGATCCTATTAAAAACTTCATGATCACTAAAATGACAACAAATCATATATATGTATTGGTTATTTTGGTACTAAATGCTATTAGAAATTGTATTATGTCATTTTCATGACAAAGATGGAGAAAAAAATAGTTGAAAATATGTTGGACACAATAGTTTCACGAATTGCATGAATCGTAAAAGGTAAATCGCATCGTGAATCGATTGATTGTGAATCGTGCGATTCACTATAGATTCACTTCTAAAATAGATTCACCTATAGATTCGTATCAATTTTGTAAAAATTGCGAATCAAATTGTGAATTGAATTGCGAATTGTAAGATTATGATAACAGAGGTTTTAAACATCATATTATGGTGCATTATTTGTATATCATTGAGAGTAATTGATTTAGTATTGAAATAAATATTCAGGATGATTTGCTCATGAATTTATAGTTTTCTCCATGCCTGATATGTTACTGCATTCTGTTTCATGTATATTGGTTATTGGTCATGCTGCTCATGCATCTATGTTCATTCAATTTGGGATGCTTCACAAGTTGTAGTATTGTCCTGCGCAATCATTATCATAAGTTATCACAAAAGAATGTTTTTTTCAAACAATAATTTGAGCTATGTGGGGAACATCCCTGTTATTTATGTCGTCATTTCTGACTACTGCATTATAGAGCAGAAAGCTGGACTAAATTGAGGTGATATACACTGGCAAGCTTTAACATTTTTATTGCAAACTTGCAGATCCGGCAAAATGACCGTTTAGCTGTTAGCAAGCCAGTTACCAGCTTAACTAAAGGGATTGTTCGTTCACCTTTGGCTCAGTGCCTTTTAATTCGCTATACTAGTCAGGTACATTTCTTCCCTGGAACATGACATTAATTTTTTTAATGTCTTCTATCTTTTTGTCCTCATTATCAATTAATTATCTCATGAAAAAATGTTTTCAGGTTATCCGAGAGTCTAGTATGAACAACCAAACTGGGGACCGCCCATTTTATGACTATCTTGAGGCTTGTCTCCGCAACAAAGCAGAAATGGTTATTTTTGAAGCAGCTAGGGCAATCATGGAATTGAGTGGTGTAACAAATAGAGAACTGACTCCGGCAATTACTGTTCTACAGCTCTTCTTAAGTTCTTCTAAGCCAGTGCTTCCCTTTGCTGCCGTCCGCACTTTGAACAAGGTTACTTTCTTTAATGGTGTGATTGGTATTAATGGTGATCTTGTATTTATTGTTGATTGGTATTAATGGTGTGATTTCTAGTGACTTGTTTTCTTTGTTCTCCTTTGCTGTCCATGACTTGATCTCTTTGCTTGTCCTGGGGTGAGAAGACTCAGAAATCAGAACCTGTATCTCTTTGCTTGTCAGTGACTTGATGATCTCTTTGTTTTTTCAAAAAATAAAATTGAAATTCAGAAACTTGCCATTGAAAAATGATGAAATCATATATCTGAAGCTAATAATAAGGGTTGAAAACACGTGAGCTGTACTTTTGTAAGTCAAAAGCATATTGTATGGTTTACTTTCACTTGATCTTTAGAGATAATGCTTTGTGTGGAAGTTGACGTGTAAATCCGATCTAAATCTAATACTTGAACAAAACAGTTAAGTTTGTTAAAAATAACCTTCCACGGTAAGTATTTTAACTTCTGATAATTTCATGTAGCAGCAATTTTTGGCTGGGGATCCTTTCCTTTTGTAGTTTTGGATAAGATAGAGGAAGATCCGAGTATCCACTTTATTTTTTTATTTTTATTTTTTTTATACTAAATAATGATCCAATTATAGGACAATCATAGAGAATGAGCTTCTTCCTGTTCTTTTTTTTTTTTTTTTGGGAGTTGTTTACTTGCTCCTAGTTTAATTATGGAATAACAGCCTCATTGTCATTGTGATATTAAATTGCATGCAATTGGTGAAGGGGTTTCTACTCTTGGAATATTTAATGTACTATATTGTTTTCATTAAAGTTCTTAGGAGGCAAGAATCTAATTGTAGTTCTTCTCAAATTAGGTTTCATATACAATTTTTTACTTATCAAAGAAAAAATAAATCAAGGTTCATGTGTTGACATCTATTTCAGCAATCTTCAATTTTTTTTTCAACTATTTCTCCTAATGAAGGTTCTGTTAATTCTAATCCATCCCTGCTAGTTTATTTCTGAATGGAGCTTATGTTATAATGATTGAATTTGAATTATCTACAGGTGGCAATGACCCATCCAATGGCTGTAACAAATTGCAATATAGATATGGAGAGCTTGATTTCTGATCAAAATAGAAGCATAGCGACTCTAGCCATCACCACACTGCTGAAAACTGGCAATAAGTCAAGTGTAGACCGATTGATGAAACAAATTACCAATTTCATGTCTGACATTGCTGATGAGTTTAAGATTGTTGTAGTGGAAGCTATTAGATCATTGTGTTTAAAATTCCCACTCATGTACAGATCTCTGTGAGTGAGCTGGAACTTTGTAGAAAGTGGAGTGTATTTATAGCCCTATTTGATGTAGCTTAAAAGCTGCTTATTTCAGTTTTCAGCTTAATTTAAGTTATTTTGATGTGTTTGGTTTAGCTTATAGCTTATAACTTATAACTTTTTGAAAGTCAGAAATTAGCTTATTCTTTGAGTGGGGCAGAAGATGCTTAATTTGTAAGTCAGAAATCAGTTTATGTTCATAGTTATAAGCTATAAGCTGTTTAGGCATAAGCTATAAGCACTTTCCCACAGCTCTACCAAACAGGGCCTATGTCATACGTGCTCCGTTTTACTTTTTAAATTTATTTTTCATGTTATGCTTTTTCTTCTTGGGCAATTCTTATTTATTTTGTCTTCCTTCTTTTTAAGGATGAATTTCTTAAGCAATATTTTGAGGGAAGAGGGCGGTTTTGATTACAAGAAAGCAATTGTTGATTCAATTGTTATCCTTATAAGAGACATCCCAGATGCCAAAGAAAATGGGCTACTTCACCTTTGTGAATTTATTGAGGATTGTGATTTCACATATCTTTCTACACAGGATGGCTTTTTGCTTCATCATTTTATTGCTGTGCAGTTCACTTATTTCTTGGCTTTTCTTTCTTACTTCACATTTTTTGTTGCTTATTTTTTATTGTCGGGTAAAACTTTTTTTTTTCATTTATGTATATTATTAGATACTCCATTTTCTTGGAATTGAGGGGCCAAAGACATCAGATCCCAGCAAATATATACGTTACATTTACAATCGAGTAATTCTTGAGAATGCAACTGTTCGGGCCAGTGCTGTCAGCACGTTAGCTAAGTTTGGTGCTATGGTCGATTCCTTGCAAGTATGATTGCTTTCTTCTGTTCCATCATCATCAATTTTAGGTGAGTTTTGAGTTACTAACTTGACATTCTTTCTATATTGTGTTGCAGCCCCGTATATTTGTTTTGCTGAGACGCTGCCTCTTTGACAGTGATGATGAGGTGAGTTTTTGTATTCTGTTTCATTTTTTAAGATTGTGGTGTTATAATATATATCAAATGCTTGATTTATCAGGAAAAGTTGTGAAGCTCTGTATAATCTATCATGAGATAGTTTTTGTCAGGAAATTGGTCTAGAAATAGTTGTTGTGGCCCATCCTTCTTCTTTTTTTTTTTTTGAGTCTAAAATGGTCAGAGTCTGAGAAATTGCTTTCTAACATTTCCTAGTTTCATTTTCCTTTGTATTGAAAATAGCAAGAAAGGTATCTGCTTTGTGCTTTATTGTTATCCAATGAATTGGTGTTTGGTCTTGCTTCTTGGAGTTTGGTAAATAATTGTTACTGTTGCAATTTGTTACTTTCCTATTATCGTATTCTTCAAGTGTACCTGAATGTGTCCGTATTCCCTCATAGTCATAGTTGTTTCACCGTTTTCCTTTTGGTTATTTCTTCTACTTCTGTTGCTATGTGAGAAGTAGCATAGCTGAAACAGAGCCAATCTTTCACCGCTATTTTCATTATAGTCTAGAATTTTGTGATATCTCATAATTCTCTATGTATTCTTTATTCTGAGAACAGGAATGATTAACCATCTGTTTGCAGGTTCGTGATAGGGCTACTCTATATCTGAATATGCTTGAAGTTGATGGTGCAATTGTTGAAACTGATAAAGATGTGAAGAACTTCCTTTTTGGGTCTTTGGATGTGCCATTAGCCAACCTGGAGACGAGTTTGAAGAAGTACGTGAGTGTTCCCAAAGAGTTGGCAGTCTTTTTATGCATTGTGCAGTGTTTGTTATCATATTCTCACGTGTTTGTTCAATATAGGTTCAAGAACCTTCAGAAGAGCCTTTTGATATTGATTATGTACCTAAGGAGGTTAAGTCTCTTCCACTTGCCGAGAAGAAGGCCCCTGGTAAAAAGCCAACTGGTTTAGGTGCTGCTCCAACTGCTCCCACATCCACTGTTGATGCTTGTGAAAAGCTTCTTTCCTCTATCCCAGAGTTCTTGAGCTTTGGGAAGCTTTTTTTCAATGTTTTTTACCGGACACTCCTTCCATTATATATACTGATTTTGACTATTGTTGATATTCTGCTGATTCAGGTTTTTTTTTTTTTCATATAAATTTTTTGTTTCCTGTACCAGTCCTTGGCACCTGTGGAGCTTACAGAGGCTGAAACAGGATATGTAGTTAATGCTGTTAAGCACATATTTGATAGGCATGTGGTGTTCCAGTACAACTGCACAAATACAATTCCCGAGCAATTACTGGAAAATGTAATGACCATCTTAAAAAAAAGTAGCAGTTCCTTTATTCTAAAATTATTTTGGGATAATCTCTCAATTTTTTTGTGCTTACTGCCAGGTCACCGTTATTTTGGATGCTTCTGATGCCGAGGAATTTACTGAAGTGTCTACAAAGCCTCTAAGATCTCTTCCATATGATTCACCAGGACAAACATTTGTGGTATTTGAGAAACCAGAAGGAGTCTCCACAGTTGGAAAATTCTCAAACATGTTGAAGTTTATTGTGAAAGAGGTACTGTTCTCCCTTCTCTGCTTGGGGATGTGTTTTTATAGTCATGTTAGACACGGCGCTATAAAGTATCTTGGTGTTGCTTGGTAATATTTGGACATGTTCAAGCTTGGCTTGAGCTTATCGAGCTGTAAAAACATTTATGCTTGAGCTCAGCCCGATGGGTACTCTACTATAGCTCATGAACCTGTTGGTATTGTGTATGGCAAGAAATTTGAAAAAGTTCACGTCCTGATTTTTTATTTAAAAAAAGTTCAAATTAAAATTTTAACAAAACATAGTTGTTGCCGTAGACCACATGGAGGCAGTGAGAATAGTTACTCGAATTGCAGACTTTTGTACACTTTCCACTCAATAAATCTATGTCCATCACTGGTCTCTTAGGATAGGTTGCTAACATGCAAGAGTAAACTTATCCCATAGATGTGCGGACAAAAAAGTTACTCACCATTTCCTTTGCTTATTACTTGTTTGGTGGTATTGCCAGGTTGATCCGACAACTGGTGAGGCTGAGGAAGATGGTGTGGAAGATGAATACCAGCTGGAGGACCTTGAGGTTGTTGCAGCGGATTATGTGTTAAATGTTGGGTTCTCTAATTTCAGACATGCTTGGGAAAGCATGGGCCCAGATTTTGAGCGGGTCGATGAATATGGTCTTGGTCCAAGGGAAAGCTTGGCAGAAGCTGTAAATAGAGTCATTGGCCTTCTTGGCATGCAGCCCTGTGAGGTGAGTTTACCAGTAAGGTTACATATTATCCAAATTATTTGTTGACCTTGAGGTAGTTGGCAAGCTAATGACAACATGGCCTTAAAGTCCTTCAATTGTGCAAGTCAATTCAAGGTTGTACGAGGAAAATGCAATGAATGATGCCTTCAAGATCTCTATGAACTTGGAGGAGTTTAGATCCAGCCTTTGTCCTTACTGTTCTCTGATTTCCCGAGAGTATTTATTTGTACTAATCTTTTTGGTATTTTAGTCATTAAAAAAAAAACCTTGTATTAGTAGTAAAGCATGCCATTATGATCACTCTTTTTTTATACGAAGCTGAAAGAAGACCTCAGCTGTCTCATTTTCTGGTGCATTTTCAGGGCACAGAGGTTGTCCCAAACAACTCGAGATCGCATACATGCTTACTGTCTGGGGTATTCATGGGCAATGTAAAGGTGCTTGTTCGGTTGTCCTTTGTAATTGACGGTCCAAAAGAAGTTGCAATGAAATTCGCTGTTAGATCTGAGGATGAATCTGTCAGTGATGCTATTCATGAAATTGTAGCAAGCGGGTAGTTGGGATACCTCAAGATTTGTTTTTGGAAATTTTTGGCTGCAAACAGATTCACTATCTGTGAGATGATTGCCTGCCTACCCACTGTGAGTTTGGGAGTTTTGGCTTGTTGAGATAATTCTTCTGCTATATTTTTTTTTTCGTTAAAAGAAGGAATTTATTGTGTAGGTTTTGTATCAAGCATGCTTGATTTTCTGTTGATCATATATGGGAAATGAATTTTGAAAACACTGTCAGACATTGGTATTAGAACTAGCTTTGAGTCAGACATATTATTGGTCATTGTTGTATTCATTCTGAATTTTCAAAATACATCCGCTACTTTCAGTTTTCTGCTTATAGCTTTTTTTCAAGGCATTGGCGTGTCTTACCCTTAAAAAATGACAATTTGAATCTTCGAAATACTCTCACATAAAAAAGGTATTATTATTAATTTTATTTTGTATTGTATTTACAGATGGTATATATAGTTCTTGTGCATGTAGTAGTCTTTTTTCTTTTTTCTTTTCCTTTGATTTTTCAAACAATAGAGTTTTGGTCATGGGTTTAGACTACAATCTATAGGATAGTAGTAGTTAATTCTGTGTGTATTATACCGCATTCTATTATTAGTGTTTAGGTATTTAAACTTGACTTGTTTATTAATTGAGCATGAATGATGCTTGAGCTTGGCTCAAATATACAATTGAATGAGCTCGTTGAATATTAATCAATATCGAGTTTTGCTCAAAGCACAAATTGAAAGCAAAAAACACAATATTATATGAATTATATATATTAATCGAGTTGAGCACTTATTTTAGTTTCAACTCAATTGAGGTTAGACTCGGCTCAAATATATAATCGAAATTTCAAATTAGCTGAGACCGAGTTGTTTGTTAACTTTTCTATGGCGGTTGTTGGAACCTCTAGGGGCAGTGGTCTGCAGATACCGTACCAAATATACAAGCAAACAAGTTGATCCTTGGTCACTCAACTCGTTTATGCTAATCATATTCAAACTCGTCTTGAGACTTGATAATGAAGAAAAAAATCCATCAACTCGTCAAATATTATTCTAACATTTTATATTGATTAATATATAAATATTATATTTATATTACTATTATAAAATTATAAACTAACCAAACTTTGAACTCATTCTAGCTCTATCTCAGCTCATTTTGAGCTAACTCATCATTTAATGAAGTGAGTCAAATCAAACCATACCGAGTTGAATCGAGTCGACCTAGTGAGCAACTCAGATAATTTGCAACCTACTGTTGAACTATACAGTTGATTCGAACCTTTTTATGGTGGATTCGATTCCATATATGTACAGAACATATATCCTTACAATGACGAATTAACCTCAATTCCAAACCAATTTCCATTTGATATACAAAACCTACACTGAAAATGGAGTCCAAACTTTAGTTTGTGAATTGTACATACCTCAAATTCAAACTCTTAAGCTAGCGATTCGGACTCAATTTGTTCACCTACGAGCCACAAGATCCACACTCAAAACAAACGGATCGGCCAATTTTCAGGCAATCCGACACGCGAATCGAGGCCTCCGCAGAGTCCGGAGGTACGAAATGGCGGCGAACTCGACGTCCTCCAGAAGAGGCATCAGAATCGGCGCTGCCTGAGATCGGAGGAGGAGTAGGAGAAGAGCGACGATCTCGTGAGGATAATTGCCTCCAATTCGGACGTAGAGATTGACTCTTCTTCTGCTCTGTTGTGCGTTCTCGAGGAGCTGAGAGCGTACTTGGAAAAGTAGGTTTAGGTCTAATCTGAATCGATTGATTCCAAGGCCGATATTGACATCGAAGCGTTCGAGTTCAATAGCATTATTGTTGTTGTTGTTGTTGATATTTTCGCTGTCGGCATCTTCGTCGCCGTCGTTGTTGCGAGGATTGAAGACTCGGCGAACGAAGATGAGGACGGAGCCGAAGGCGATTACAGAGCCCAAGCAAGTGAAGAGTATCAGAGAAGAAGAAGAAGAAGAAGAAGAAGAGAGCGATGAAGATGAAGATGATGATGAAGCAGACAATAACGAACGATCCATTGTGTTTTGGGGACTTTGGCTATTACAATACATGTGTTTGATTCCGTCTGAAAAACTGGATGTGTATATATTTACCAACTCCTGTGTCTCAAGGTGGGTTTTAAAAACAAAAACAAAAAATATTATGGTAGAATAATTTTTTATTAAATTCCTCCTATAAGTATAAAATTCACACATGATTTGTATGAATCTCACATTTATGTAAAAAATTTAGTAAAAAATTTGAATAACATTTTCCAAACAGAAACAGAAAAAACGTGTGGTATTATAGTGTAAAAACTGAGGTGTCGTTTATTAATTTGTTTTGGTTAAAAAATAAAAATAAATAAATAATTAAAAAAAAAAACAAGAAACAAATGTATATAGTAAATATTTTGAAAAACAAAAATAAAAAAATATATTTCAATGTCAAAATAGTGACGGACTGTTGTAATGGATAGACGTGACTGTAGAGAGTGGAGATAGCGGCAAATAATCATCAGAGTTGAGTATCACTAATCACCAAAACAGTATGTTTTAAGGTGAGAATGAAAACTTACTTTAAATAAATATTTTTTAAAATTTTATAATTAATTATAGTTGTTTGAGCAAAAATAATATATCATATGAATTTTTATTTTTAATTTTAAAAAAATAAAAAACTCACCAATGGAGATTTCAAAGTATACAGCTAAGGTTCACCAGGTGTTTGCCGGTTTGGGATGGGATGAGAAACCCGACCAGATTTATAACTAGGTGTAGGGAGGCTATCCTACCCAGTTATGTATTTAAATTATCAAATTATATTATTGTTATAATAATAACAATTTAAGTGAGACATAAAAAAGAAATAAGTAAAAAAGGCGGGGTTCGACCTTTTCACCGGCTCATCCAAGGTCCGGCTTCGAGCCTCTTACCTTCCCCCCTCCTCTAGGATAATAGCAGACCCTAATCACAGCCAACCAATACCAACATATTGATCATCAATGTGTCAAACAAAGTACCATAAAATCACAACTATATTGCACGACTTGGGCGGACAACTAGAGGAAGAAAATGAAAGGGACGGGAAAATAAGAGCCCTCTCTTTCCTGTTGTGAATGAAGACTTTGAAGAAACAGATTAGGTGCAGAACCTAAAATAACTGACCAAGAGTACATGGTCCATGTGACACATCAAGTCGATTGAAGATGGAGAAGACTACTGAAATCTAAGGCCTAGTTTGGGAAAACTAAATAAGTACACTTTTTGACTTTTTATGAAATATGAGTTGGGTTTGGGTTGGGTTTGAAGTGATGTGTTAGAGAGGTGATGTGACTTAAATAAGATGATGTGACTTAAATAGGATAGTGACTTTTTGACTTTTTATCTTTTTTCAATCATGCCAAACTTAGCCTAAGTTTGCTCGTTGAACTGAAAATAGTGAGGAAGAAGAAACAGGCAAATTGACAGAGTACATAGTTTTAAAAATTGGCTTCTCTAATTCAACTTCCCAAAGACTATTTATATATATATATACTCCTTTTTCACTATCCTAAATGGTATTTTCATGAACAAACAGTAACAGAACTATGGTTTCTCAAACAGAGTACTTCTTAATGAGATTCAAAAGGTTATACAGGGGAAGGGGGGATTAGCAAAGAAAGGAAGGTAAGACAACCACCCCCACGGGCCTGCAATGTTGAGGCAACTCAGATGAACTTTAAATGCCAACTACTCAGACCACCCGTCTATGCCCGCCAAAAGCCCAAATCTGCAAACAAAGAGATTCAATAGGAATTAAAAATAAATCAAAATTTGCTTACAATGAAATGCACAATGAGGAGGAATGCAAGCAAACAATTCTATTCATTTAGTTTCAGCTGTGCATATAATAACTACGACCGTAACATGATAATTATTTTGCAACTATGATGAAAAGAAGTTGTTGAGAGAGAGAATACAAAATGAACAATGGTGGAAGGGAACTACTAACTAAATGCTCTTGTATGAAATTCATTGTACATATATTTAAACTTATCGCATGTAAACAGTGAATAAAAAGTACATGCGCTGGTGATTGAAAAGTACACGTGCCAGGAGTGTATAGCACTACTCTTAGCAAACACCTATTTCTCTCACCTGAACAGTTTGGTCAAGTTTGGAAACTAAGGTCAATCAAAGCATCAAATCCTAACTGCCTGGGAATTTCTACAAGTCCTTTTCCACCCTTCAGCTCCAAAGAATGGTCAAAGTTTTTAAAGTCTAACAGTACCTACCTACGGCGCTACATCCATTTAGGGTCTGGCTTTGGTCCAGTCCACCATCGGATTGGACCGTGCTGTTGGGCGCGTGAGGGCCCACCACGGGTCCTGTTTTGAAAATTTGAATCGTTTAATGTGTAGAACTCTTTGAGTACTATATGCCTGTAAAAAATCACGTTGATCGGATATCGATAGTTATGTGATCAAATCAGTTTTTTGTCAACTGTTAATTTATTCACCGTCCATTTTTTTTTTATACAAAACTGATTTGATCACATAATTATCGATATCCGATCAACGTGATTTTTTACAGGCATATAGGGTCTAGCTTCGGTCCAGTCCACCATCGGACTGGACCGTGCTATTGGGCGCGCGGGGGCCCACCACGGGTCCCGTTTTGAAAATTTGAACCGTTAATGTGTAGAACTCTTCGAGTACTATATGCCTGTAAAAAATTACGTTGATCGGATATCGATAGTTATGTGATCAAATCAATTTTTTGTCAACCGTTAATTTATTCACCGTCCATTTTTTTTTATACAAAATTGATTTGATCACATAGCTATCGATATCCGATCAGCATGATTTTTAACAGGCATATAGTACTAGAAGAGTTCTACACATTACACGGTTTAGATTTTCAAAACGGGACCCATGGTAAGCCCCTACAGGCCCAATAGCACGGTCTAGTCCGATGGTGGATTGGACCAAAGCCAGACCCTATATTTATTACTTTGGTGGTGATGGTCTCTTATTCATTTTCTTTTCAGACTCCTGAAAATCTACAAGTTACATTTTTCCTTTTCACTGTGGGTTTTTGACAGAACATTTTTTATGAAAAAATATTTTCCGTAGAAAACTTTTTCAATGTTTGGTTGCGACCTTAAAACTAATGTGTTAGTAGTGGTGGTGGTGAAGGTGTTGGTAGGGTGGTGATGGTGGTAGGTTGGTGGAGGTGGAGGTGGAGGTGTTGTTGGTAGGGTGGTGGTGGTGGCAGTTGTGTGTTGGCATTAGTAAGAGTTTAATTTGGAAAACATTTTTGACCTTTTAAAATTAGAAAAGAAAATGTTTTTCACCCAAATAAGCTTGTTAATCTACAGAAAAAAAAATTCTGTTGATTTCCATTTTTCATTGTATCAAACATCAGCAAATGTGGAAAACATTTTCCACAGTGTTTTATAACAAAACAAACGCAGGGTTCATGTTTTTCGTTTTTCCTCTGCACCCATCCATCCTGAACAAATCAGAGTCAAGCAGGTTTGCCAACAAATCATGATTCAAAAATATATATATTTTCTCTAAATCGCCTTACATCATGATATAACAAGCAACTTTCATGGCCAGTGTTGGGAAACAGACTCACCTTCAGATTTGTATCCCAACTTCCTGTACACAAGGCACTCCCATCAGCTGACAAGCCCAAACAGCTAATCCGACCCTCATGTGAATTTTGGAGTGATCCCAAATTCAGCACCACCTATATAAATAGAAAAAGAAAGGAAAGAAAGTAACACACACAAACATACATCATAAACGAGAATGTTAAGAAGGGGTGGGGCATGAGGGAGCATAAACTTGGAAAAGCAAGGTTCAAATTTTATTATTCATTTATTTATTTATTTAGAATAAGCAAAAATTTCACAAAAATACAAATGAAGTTTCACTTGAAAAACACAAAATAACAACAGCAGATTTCTCTTTCTAAGATAAATAAAGGCTGATTTTGCCATTATGACACCACATATAATAGCTGATCTGCAAACACAATCATAATATTAAAGTAGGGTAAAGGAAATTCAAGAAAATCCCTGTTTCCACTTTACAGGTCTTTCCTTCTAATAAAAAGCAAACTGTCCTTTTCATGACACATGCTAGGCTTTGTGACTTTAACCAAATTCATGAAAGATCTCAAAATAGCTATAATAAAAAAACATATATATATTTAACCAAATTCATAATAAATCAAATCAATAACTAATTAATAAAAAAATATATATATATCAAGAAGTAAGTACACTGATACACAGATGTAAGTATCTCCCTCGTGACTATGCTGATCAGTGGGCATGCAAGGGTATCTTTGTGCAAAGGTGAATGCATGAGAATTGTAACTCAGATGAAAGAAACATATATACCTTTGCCAATAAAGTGTCCCATACATAGCAATCACCATTTGAGTACCCGGCAAAGAGAAGCCTGCCTGATATGGAGAATGCAATGGAAGTGACATGGGGGACATCATTATCACCATGCTGTTGATAGTATACTTGGAGCTGGTGCCCAGTCCTAATGTCGAATAATTTGCAAGTTCCGTCGTCTGAACCAGTTCCAAATCTATTTCCATCTGGGAAGAACTTCACAGCATTAACATCTCCCTCATGACCATGAAATGTCCGGACTGCTCGACTAGCAACACGAGTGTCCCACAATCGGGCAGTTGCATCACAAGAACCAGACACAAACATTCTTGAGTTTGAACCACTGATTGAGACACTGGAAGAATAAAAGATGATGACATAATAAGAAAGCCCCTGTTTTCTTTTTTGCATTTAAGTACATTATAGAAACCACTGAAACATTATGTATACAAAGCAGAGAAGTAGCAGCCAAATCACATTCTTTCTTCACATGCAACAAAAAAATAATTAAAAAATCCAGGGCCTTAAATTTTCCAGACATTTGGAAGATACAACTTTATATGACAACTTCCATATAGGATAAAAAATTCCAAGATGGTACTTAAGATCAAGCCTAGTGGAAATGGCAATAGGATTAAAAACCAATCAAAATTAAACAGAATAATGAAATCTCCATATTTGTAAAATATTATGCCCATGTCAAAACCCTTCTACCATCTGGTAACATACACACACAATTTGCTATTATTAGTATGTATGGATTATAGATATTATTGATTACTGAAGTCCTTCAGCATGATAGTATCAGAAAAATTTAGAGGTCATCAGTTGTGGAGTAGTTGGAAACATATGTATGGTTATGAGTCTTATGACAGATGTCACAGAAATACAAGCAATCAAACTTATGAGGCCTTTGAGGCTTTAATTTCAGAAAAACCTTGATGGGATGTCTATGGAAGGCAATACAATAGTTTGCATTAGGCCTGTCTATCAGTCCCATAAAAAAAAGTGAATGTTCACCTGCTTCAATTCTATAACTGGATAAAAAAAATTTACATGAAATTTAAAGGGGAAACTACAACCAAAAAAAAAAAAAAAAAAACGGAAAATAGGGAAAATAATTGTAAATAGGTGGAGAATAAATAATAATTACATTAGGATTGGGAGGTTAAAAAAATTGCAAAAACATTGGTTGAGCGAGGGGCATTTTTGTCATTTCATACGTGGATTCCACCTTCTTGTAATTATTTTTAATTCTCAGTATTTGAAATTTTTTCCCTTACTTCCTATTTTTCTGTAATTTCCCAAATCTAAATCACGTGCAACAATATTTAATAAGAATATATTAGATTCAATATGCAACTCAACTATATGCAGGTGCTTCAACCTTCATCCATGTGTTAATTACCACAAAAAAAAAAAAGAAAGAAGGTTTTTCAAACAGTAAAGTATTTTTATTAAGAACAAAAACAATAACAAAATTAGATCAATACTAATTTGGAATCCACCAAAAAATACCTCAGCACATCAGCAGTGTGTCCAGACTGGAATTCACCTCCAAAAACAGAAGTTCTCAGGCCTGTAGTTATATCCCACAAAACACACGTCTGATCACCTGAACTTGTTATTAGGTGAGTATCTTCATCTGGAACATACTGACAACAGGAAACATAACCCTTATGCCCACTAAGCATTCTTGATACAGGTATATTCCCATCTTTGTCAGTAGGAGAATTGAGGTTGAAGATGGAGCATACGCTGTCAAGCCCACCACAGGCAACAGACTGCCCAGTCGGAGAGAATGCGCATGTCATGACCCAGGCACAAGGTAATTTTATGGCATGAGTTTTCTGGCTTGTGAGAGCATTCCACACTATTAGCCTCCCATCTTGAGATGCACTGACTATTCGATTCTTTTCCGGAGTCCAGTCTAGTGAATAAACCTGCAAAATCCTATGTGATTAGGATACTACTTTTCTCCATCATCAATAATAAAGTTAACATGGCAATCATTTATTATTTTGTCGCTAATATGGACAAAATGTTATTGACTTGTTGGATATTGTACTTGGACATAGTGACCTTACATTACATATTGTCACTGTAGGCATCAATCCAATACAACAAAAAAACCATTAATAACAAGCAAATGTAATGATGTTAAGCTATTAAAGAGATAATGAATCAAATAATACAAATGAAACGCATCCCAGTATATTAGTTCAAGTCAAAGAATCATGCCAAATTTCATCTGACATCCAGTCTTCTTCTTTTCTTTATTTTTATTTTTATATTTCTGATTTTTGGTTTGATAAGTCAGTGCAAGCTAAACAGCTCAAGATCTTCTTCAATAGATTTCTTACTATTTTACCAAGCATTAACTGATTCACTATAAATCTTTTTCCGGATGATATGTCACTTCACCCTACAACAGTTATTTGAATAACTCCTTATTTGACTGTGTTTACTACATTATATGCACTCTCAACCAATTATAAAATAAAATTATGACTAAAGGGTACATCACAGCATATTAGTTTGAGGGAATGTGTCTAATCATACAATTTCCAATTCTTTTCTCAACAAAATTTACAGCACCAATCAATTATAGGTCCTGTTTATATAAATTATCTGCATGGTCAAAATTCATCCTTAAAATTTGTAAAGTCAGTCCACTTATGCTATACAGTAACAAAATAAAAGCCTTCAAATCAAGTATTTAAATTAATAAAAAAATCAAATTTAATAGGAATTATACTATATGAGGACAGATTAGGGAGTGAGATATGTGTCCAATAGTTTTCATCGGAAACTTCTTATATATTTGTATTTAACAATATCTTATATTTATCATTTGGTGTATAATTGCTATAAAACAACTTTTTGGCACTGCATATTACATATAGTACCATTTTATCTCACATAATATATTAAAACTATGACTCCTTTTTGCCGAGTCCACGCACCCTTAAATTTGAGAGTTGATGAGTCCGACGACCTCTAGCTATGCACCCATGCCTGACAACACCCATACTCAATTCCATATAAGTAAAAGAAGGATTTTTTTTATAATATAGAGAAAGAAATCAGTGTGGATAGAGTCATTAGAAGGATTCTTAGCTCATTGTGCTTGTTTTAGGCCACAAAAAGCTACTACTAAGGATACTTTGTACATCTTACATTACATCTTTACACTCCTTTCATTCGATACACACTTAATCGTTGTGTAAAGGATTTTGTTATAAAGGAAAAGGATACTTTATAATATAAAGGATTTTGTTAATGTGTGCCCTTAGTGCACTTGTTAAGAAGCTTAAAAGAATTGTGCATTTTGCATGAAAGAGAGTGCAATAAAGAATGTATATATGCCTGAAGGGCACACATTAATAAGACCCATATAAAAAAGATTTGATACTGTCCAGTTCTTGTACTCAAATCGCAGCAGTTATCCTAATTCCTCCCGTACCAGCCAGTCCAGTTATAAATCTAGCCATCTATATCAAGTAACCAAAAGGATACAAAGGGAAAAGAAAAAATTGTGAAGTTATAATCTCATACAAATTTGGATACTACAAAATAGACAATAAAAAGTGGTCAACCACTAAGCATCAACAAACATGATTATTGATTGAACTTCTACATCGATTTGAAAAAGTTAAAACACCAAAATGATAAAAATAGTGGTCAATTATTAAGATCATTAAATTAAATGAACTGAATATCCCTTTTGCTAATAAGTTCAATAACCTAAATTGCCAATATCCAATAAGGAGTAAACATAAAGCATATTGACCCATTAAATGATACAGACAAATTTATTGCATATGCTTTAAAGAAAAATGGCATGATTATGTTTACACGGTAGCGACAAGCCTCTTATCTGGTATAGAAAATAATTGTTATTTATAACATGACATGCAAATAGAAAGCCATGTAATCAACAGATACATTCCACCATAGATTCGTATCGTGAATCGAAATGGTCTTGTACCGAATCGCAAATCGAATCAAATCGAATTGAATCGTGAATCGTAAAGATTCGATCACTTTTTCTAAATTACTTAAAAACATATATCTACACATTTAGATATTAAATATATCTTATGAATATAAAATATTTAGACTTAAATCAATAAAAATGTTATTTTGAATAATAATCACGTAGTTTAATATGTAAGAAATTAACAAAGGTTCATATGTAAGATCACCATATTACCTTTTTTCTTTTTTAAATATTTCTTATCAACCATTCTTAATAAAGATGTAATATCACCATCTTGCCTTTTTTCTTTTTTAAATATTTCTTATCAGCCATTCTTAATAAAGATAGTAACCAAATAGACAAACTATCAATTTCTAAAGTAACAATAATTCACAACAATGTTGATATTTGGATAATAAGCATATATACTTTTCTAAGAAATAGTGAGTAAATAATAAGAAGGAATTATTTAGAATTTTTTATTTTAAAGCCTAAAACATTTTAAAAAGTATAACTAACCTCACACATGTAATATTCAATTTAATAAAATAGTAATAGATAATTCATAGTGTAACTTTAATCTTAAACATCTTTAGAAGATATATTATGATTTTTTAAGAGGAAAAAAAAATGGGAAGAAAGGTTAAAAATATGTTGGGTCTGATTGAATCTAATTGGATCCTATTAAAAACACCATGAGCACTAAAATAACAATAAATCATATATATATGCTGGTTATTTTGGTATTAAATGCTATTAAAAGTTGTATTATGTCATTTTCACTAAAAAGATGGAGAAAAAAAGAGTCGAAAATATGTCGTACACAATAATTTCAAAAATTGCATGAATCGTAAAAAGTGAATCGATTGTGAATCGTGCGATTCACTTCCAAAATAGATTCACCCATAGATTCGTATCGATTTTGCAAAAATTGCGAATCGAATCGCGAATCGTAAGATTCTGATATCAGAGCATTCCACCCTTCATGATAGTCTATCTGCCTCAGAGAAACTGTTTTAAGGCCTTCAAGATTTTTCTAAACAATCAAAAAAGCCAGGCCCTGTTAGACATGGTTTCAATTTTGGTATTATCTAACAAGGTATCATGAAATAACAGTTTCAGACAAACTCAGCATTATCAGTATCTTCTTACGCAAGAATAACGGATCTTACAGTCATTATGCTGATAAAATTATGTTCTCGCCCAGATAATGCTGCTGTATCAGACATGGGATCTTCCTAGGGTAACAAGAGGAAAATTCAAAATAAAAAATAAAAAAAATTATCTGGCCATAATAACAAAATTTTAATTCTCAGATTTTGGCTGTAATAATGTTTTCTGGCCAAGATAATGTTATGGTTCTGCTGCTGAGACAGCAGACAATAAAATTATTAACAAACTTGCTTTTAGATGAACACAATGAAAACAATCTCCACGAAAACATATGGAGTAATCATCCTATAATTTCAAGATCTAAGAATTCAAATATTAACAGAAATCCCCAACTAGAACCACAATTTCCATCAAAAGAATTTGAAGTTCAATTGTTAGAATCCTATAGAAATACCGTCACTGCTTCTAGAAATGTTGTCAAAAAATGAAAGTCACTCTCACTTCAAATTCTAAAACTCAAACCAATGTCTCGTGATTACAATCAGAAAGCTGCAGGCATTTTTAAGTGAAGTGCGAGAGAAACCACTAAGCATGACACTCAAAATTGTGTTCGCATACACAATTGTCTTCTTCATAGCGTTATTAATTATTCTGATCAGAACACAGGTAGAAAATTCCATATAATTCACTGTATTCAGCATGAACCAAAATTCACAGAACAAAAAACAAGATCATTAACTGCAATGCAGTCAACTATAATAGATACACACAAACATATATGTATGATCATTGATCACATATACAAATTTGAAATCCAGAAATTGTTAAACCCTACCTTCCCACTGTGTCCCTGCAATGTCCTACAGCAAACCAGATCCGTCGGGCCGAAGCAAACCGGAGTCTTCCCTTGCGACTTGGCATACGTCGCCACTGCAAAATTCATACCAAAAAAACACAACAGATCTAAGCAAACATCACACATGCAATCAATCAGCCAATAACAAAAACATACAGAGAAACACACACGAAAAGAGAGAGAGAGAGAGAGAGAGAGAGAGAAATTGAACCATCGGTGTCGAGAAGGAGGAGACGCTTCTGCTTCAAGCGTTCTCTGAGAGAATTCACGGTCTCCGTAGCAGCCATGTGGCGCTCTTTCAGGTCTGAAACGGACATCTTCGAGAATTTTAATGGTTAAAAGGCCATTAAAACTTGGTCATGAGCTTGATTTAAGCCCTAATCTCCATTCAGTGAATTTGAAAACCAGAAATGAAATTTAGTTTCGGTTCATATCGAGATTAGGGTTTTGAGAAGTTGAGAGATATATACACAGGAGAGAGAGAGAGAGAGAGAGAGAGAGAATGTTGATAGGAGAACAAGAGAAAGTGAGATCGGTTGTGTGTGAGACGAAGAAACGGGTTTTGGTAGGTGCGGGAGGTTCCGAACTGTGACTGACTCCGCTGGACCCACCATTAATTGACATGTCGTCGTGCTGACGGCTGGATATATTTGTTTAACAATAATGATTCATCCCACTAAAAATATCACCACTAATAGCACTAATACATTAAAAAAGTAAAAATAAAAAAATATATATATAACTCCAAAATCAAAACATTACATTATTATTGGCGGGACCCACTGCCACCTAATTAGTGGGAGCACTAATTAGTGCTCCCAAGCATTTTTCTTTGTTTAATCATTAATAAGAAAATGTTTAAGACCATCTCCACTCCTTCACCAAATTTAGCATTAAATTTAAAATTTGGTGAAAAAGTATTGTTTGGAGTTCTAACGGTTTCATCAAATTGATATCAAATTCAGAATTCACCAAACGTTTCACCGAAACGAGAACAGGCTCCGCATTTCATCAAAACACTGTGCATGACCGTTGGGAAAGATCAATCGGTCAACCAGCCGGTTGATCGGCCAATCGACCAACCGGTCGACCACCAAATGGATCAACTGGTCGACCGGCCGGTCGACCACTAAAAGGTTTAAAAAGTTTAAAAAAAAAAAAAAATTTTGACTTAACCGGTCGACCAACCGGTTATCTCGGCACAAATTTAATGAAAATTTGATGAAAATCTACCGTTGGAACACTCGGTATCAGATTGAGGAAAAAGTCATTTTTTTCTCAGATTTGATGAAAGTTTTGGTTCAGGGTTGGAGATGCTCTAAAATAGACCAAAAAAAAAATTAATAATAATAATAAAAAAATCTCTCACAATTTCACCTATAATAATGTGACATGATACATAGTAATTTTTTATTTGTCATATATTCAATTATATATTACATCATTGTTAATAAATTTAAAAATTCAAATTATCAATCTCTAACATTACTCAATTAATAATTAATAAAAGTTTAGATCGAGTTAATCTCATATTTATATTTGGAAAATTTTTTTTTAAGTCCCTAATAATAGTACTTTAGAGGATAAATGATACCAAAAAGAGAGATGATACCTCAGGTCTCTCAACTAAGGGGTTGTTTGGAGTGTCCTAAATAAGACATCATTTGGGAAGTGGCTATTTTAGCCAAAAAGTCAAAAAGTCAACTAAAACTAGTCACATCACCTCTCTACTTTTCTGCAGATCTTTTCGTAAAAAGCCAAAAAGTTACTAAAATAGCCTGTTCCCAAACGAGGCCTAAGTGTACTTTTTGTCTTTTTAGACTAAAATGTTGAGGAAAAAAATATAGATGTTTGGGTTAACTTTTTGACTTTTTATGAAAAAATATGTATTAAAAAATTGTATAAAGAAGTGTGTATAAGAAGATTAGAGAGGTGTGGGCCACAGCCGTACAATCTGCACAAGTGCAATGGGAGTAAGAAATTATTGGCTACTTTTCGGGCATTGCACTGAATGGTTTTGTTCTGCCCGTGGGGGTCATAACGGGTCCCATTTTAATAATCTGAACCGTTTAATGTGTAGAACTCGTCGAGTACTATATGTCTATAAAAAATCACGTTAATTGGATATTGATAGCTATCTGATCAGATTTGTTTTTTTTCAATCGTTAATTATAACACCATTCATTTGTTGTACATAACTGATTTGATCATACAGTTATCGATATCCAATCAATGTGATTTTTTACAAACATATAGTACTCAACGAGTTCTACACATTGAATGGTTCAGATTATCAAAACGGGACCTGTGATTAGGGATGACAATTTATATCTAGCCCGATGGGGACCCGATCCCCCGACCCCGATGAGAATGGTTTTTCCCTGAAAAATACCCTCGTGGAGACGGGGATGGTATTCAAAATTAAAACCTCGATCAATTTCGGGGCGGGGACGGTGATCAGTGTTCAAGCCCCGACCCATCCCCGTCTTCGGTCTCGAATTTTCCCCGAAGCAAAATTACCATTTTGCCCCTCTATACATATATATAAATCAACCCTCTCTCACACACAGTACAGAGGCTGCTGAACCTCACTCATCATCAACGCCTCTCATCTCTCTCGGTCTCCCTCTCTTTAAAACCTTTCGCCGATCTTCATCTCCCACCGCCGATCTCCTTCCTCCCACCGCTGATCTCCATCCTCCCACAACTCCACCGTCTCTCCCACCGCCGAACTCCATCCTCCCACAACTCCACCGTCTCTTTTTCTTCTCCAATGGCGGAGGCCAAGCTTGCCGAATCACAGCCACCATCACCGACCAGATATGGAATATTCTCTCTCTCTCTCTCTCGATTTGTTATATATATATATTATATTTGACTCAATGTTGTTGTTATTTGAGCATATCTGGTATATTTTTCAAAATAATTTGAGCATCACATTCAGATTTGTCTCTCTTTCTATATTGTTGTTGTTGTTGATGATGATGAAGAACAGATTTGTTAGATTTGAATTTATTTATTTATTTATTATTTTATTTTATTTATTTATTTATTTTATTTATTTACATTTGAGCTCATCAGATCTATTAATGGGTCGGATCTAACTTTTTTTTTTTTGTTCGGGGAATTTTCAGAGTCGGGGAAGCCCGATCCCCGATAGGGGGTGGGGGTGGATTTAGGGTCCCCGTCGGGGATCGGGGCCGGGGACGAGGGGACTTTAACCGTCGGGGATCGGGGACGGGGAGTGTGATCCCCGACCCCGCCCCGCCCCGCCCCGTTGCGATTTCTACTTGTGATGGCCCGCACGGGCCGAACAGCAACCATCTAAAATTACACCCAATCATTTCATTTTTGTCAACAAACGCAGCACAACAGCTGCACAAAACTCAAACCAAAGTTGTACTTTTGTTTAGAAAATTGATTTTAATTTTTTTTTTTTTTGTGAATAGTGATAACTTTTTAACTTTTTGAGTAACTTTTTGACTTTTTGTCTTTTTTAGGTTATGCCAAACCAGCCTTAAATATGTGCGCTTTTTATTTATTTCTTGGACCAAAATACCCTTCACAATCAACCGAGAAAACTAAACTAGATTCTGACGACTCAGTTTTCAGTCTTGATATCCAACCATCTTCATGAGCAAGAGAAGAGCAAAATTAGGATTTTTCAATCATCTTTAGTATCGAATTTCTCTAACCCGTTTTTACTGTTCATCGTCATCTCAGTTCCAGTCTTTTCCATTCATTTCTCACAAATTTCTCTGATCTATTTTCACTGTTCATCGTCATCTCAATTCATCTTAATCATAGTGTATCTTCATCTTAGGGCATATTAGTTTGTAATTAGGGTTTCATCCTCACTCTGGTAAGTTTTTCTACAATCCAACGAGTTTTTTTTTAGAAATACAGTTAATTGCATTTTATATTAGCCTTCCATTAATTAGGGTTTCAATTTCGTAATAAAAGCTACATGAATTTGAAAAATGTTATTTTTGTGCGTTTTGAACATATTCTTGAAGATTGTTGTGTGATTTTGAAAAATATGATTTTGTCTGCAAATTTCTCTGGCATTTGAATTTCTCTAGCATTTGGTTGATCTAAGTTTCTTCTTTGAATTTTCTCTGGCATGTTTATTTTCCCATTTGTTTTTGTTTATTCGCTCATTTTCTCTGTCATTGTTAATTTCTCTGTGTAATTTTCAAGTTAAATTCATTCAATTTTCTCTTATTGTGTCTGTAAATTTTCTCTAGCATTTTAATATCATGTGACTTGCTAGATTTATGTTTCTTTTTTAAAAATTTCTCTGTCATGTTTATTTTATTCAATTCCTATTTTCCTCCAAATTTCTCTATCATGTTTATGTTGCTTTGTTTATTTTCTCTCGAAATGAAAATTTTCTATGGCTACATGTATTCCACACGAAAACACTTAGTACTCTCTTATCTGTGTCTAATTTTCTCTGGCATTTATAATTTTCTCTAACTATATTACTTTTCTCCCTTGTATGTGTCTGCCAGGTTTAATTTTCTCAGGTTGTATCTGTAAATTTCTCTGGATTTTAATATTTTGTGGCTTGCTAGATTTATGTTTCTTTTTTAAAAATTCTCTAGTATGTTTATTTTGTTCAATTCTTGGTTTTCTCAAAAATTTTCTGTTGTGTAATTTTCTGTGGAATATGTATGTTGCTTTGTTTATTTTTTCTTGCTAATTGTGGAATGGAAATTTTTTCTGGCTTACCATGTTTAATTTTCTCTAGCATTTTAATTTTCTGTGGCTTGTTAGATTTATATTTCTTTTTTGAATTTTCTCTAGCTATATTTTACTTCTATATGTAATTTTAGCAATTATTGAAAATTTCTCTGGTATGTTTATGTTGCTTTGTTTATTTTCTCTGACATCTAATTTTCTGTGTCTAATTTTCTCTGACATTTATAATTTTCTCTAGCTACCTTAGTTTTCTCCCTTATGTGTAATTTTCTCTGACATTTTTAATTTTCTCTGGCATATTTAACTTTCTCTGCGATTTAATGTTGACATCTTTATGTTTTCATTGTCTAGAAATGGCAAAATACAAAAGCAGCAAAACACCAGAAACACCAAGGAAGAAACAGAAACTCTCTGAGTTTGGCAATTATGATCTTAGATAAAAAGGTAGCAAAACACCACAAACTCCTCGCCAAAAAACAGAAGTCCAAGTCGAAGAAGCAACAAACATAAAAATGAATAAGCCAACTTCAAAAGACTCAAGCTTAAAGGGGAAAAAACTTGTTAAACTCCAAAGGAAGAGAGCTAATTACAACATTCAATACCGATCAAACCTATCAGTTGTTGTCTCCTTTTTTCAAACACTTAAATTCAATTCAAACCAAATTGTAGAGCTTCAAAAGACCCCGTTTTGGTATTTGATCCAAACTTTAACAATGGGAAGGATGGATCGAAGGAAGTGTAGGAAATCAGATGGTAATGTAGTTGCAATCATCCAAAGATACAATGAAAAAATAAAAGCATTCACAATTGGTAAGAAGAACTTGACCTTTACAATTAATGACATAACCTTGATTTTTGGTTTAGAATGTGGACAAGGCGCCATGTCATTAAGATACTCAAAGAAGCCAAACACACCATTCTTAAGGCTAAGATTCCCAAAGGCAACAAGGCTCACTGGTCCTGTTCTAAAGAAGACATTAGTCAAAGCAATGAAAGGGAAGCAACCACATGACTTCAAAGATGTAGTGATCATTGTTACCTTGTACTTGTGTCTCACCCTATTTTTTACAAGAAGTGAGAATTCAATAGGGTGGGTTTTTATCAAGTACGCGGAACCGCTTGAGTCAATGAAGAAGTATGATTGGCCAAAAGCAATAACAGCAACATCGATCGATTCTATAACAGTATTTGCACAAAACTCCAGAGAAAGTTACGGGGTGTGTCATTACATTGTTGGTAAGTAGAATTTTCATTTCCATTTACAGTTATGATACTTACAAATTTTTATGTTTAGTAAAATTTAAATACTTCATTTTCCATCACAGTATTGACTATTCGAACATGCAACTATCATTGACTTGGAAGATAGTAACACAACTGAATTCCCCAAATGTGCCAAGTGGAACCTGCAAAGCTTAACAAATAGTTGCAGAAGACACCAATCGAATCTCTTGCACATCCACAGGTTAGATTTCTATTGCCACTCAAGTCTCAGTGAAATTTCAAAATTTCTCTGACCGCTGGTTTGTTTCCCTTATTATGCCTTGATTGATTGAGATCAATTTCCTTTGCGATGCAATAACTTATATGGAATAACTTATGTGCCTTGACTGATTGAGATTAATTTTCTCTGAAATTTCAATTTATGTTTCTTTTTTGATTAACACTGGTTTATTTCTGCCATTGTAATGAATTTTCTCTAGAATCTAAATTTATCTAACCACAATTATAGTAACATTAACTTATATGCCTTGATTGATTTTCTTTGATATCTAAATTATGTTACTTGTTTCATAATTTTCACTAACCCATAAAATTATGCCTCCTTGTGTGTAATTTTCTTTGGCCTATAACTTATGTGCCTTGACTGATTGAGATCAATTTTCTCTGAAATTTCAATTTATGTTGGTTCTTTGATTAACATTGGTTTATTTCTGCCCTTGTTATGAATTTTCTCTAGAATTCAAATTTCTCTGACCACAATTATAGTAACATTAACTTATATGCCTTGATTGGTTTTCTATGATATCTAAATTATGTTGTTTGTTTCATAATTTTCCCTGACCCATAAAATTATGTCTCATTATGTGTAATTTTCTCTAGCCCATAAAATTTTGTCTTAAGTTTGTTTCCTATTAGTATGATTTAGATGAATTTTATCTGGCATTTAGTTGATCTTGTTTGAATTTTTCTCTCAGTGAAAATTTAATATTTCTCTAATAAGAGACCCTTTTGTTTCAGATAGATAATAAGGAGCTAGTTAAAAACCCATCAGAGGAGTTTTGTCTTGGTAAAAAAAGAAGAAAGAAGTAAAAAAGGCATTAGCCAAATTCAAGGAAACATTAAAAGATTCATTGAAAGAAGGATGAGGGAATGAAGAAGGAGAAAGCAACAAAGAAGAATAAGAAGCAAGCAATGGAGAAGAAGATCAAGCAAGCAGTGCAGAAGGGGAAGTTAGAGAAGAAAATGAAGAAGTAGAAGACAAAGAAGAATATGAAGGGAAAAAAGAAGAAGACAATGAAAAAGAAGATAAAGGCATTGAATCTAAAGAGGAAGAAGAAAACAATGAGGAAATGGATGAAAAACAAAATAATGAGCAGATGAACCAACATCATGATAGCATTTGTGGCTAAACAATGCAACAACCTCAAGAATATGAGGAATCAAAGGATGCTCAAATTGCTAATCTGCATGAAAGACTAAAGGCACTTTCCAAATCCAAAATAGAAGAAGAGAAAAATTGGAATCAATTACTCGAAGAAAAGGACATTGCAATAAGAACCTTGACATCAAATAATTTAGAACTTCAAGAAAGAGACATCACAAGCCAACTGAAACTAAGGATGATGGAGGTTCAAAAAGATGATGATAAAAAAATAATTCAACAGTTGAGGTATTCAATTTCAGAGCTTGAAACTGAAAATACTAGATTGCATGAGCAAATTCAAGAACTATCCATCTAACTAGCAACACAACCTTACCGAACACCAACATAAGTTCAACTCCATGGTCAGTGAAAATCTAAAACCACAAAAACTTATGTTCTTCAGTCAACATAACTCAGAGAAATTTCTATTTACTAAAATTTTCTCTAGAATTTAAATTTCTCTGACCACATTAGTTTGGTGAGTTTGATTTCTGCTGCTTATATTATTTTCTCTGTCTATTTGCTTCTATATGTATGTAATTTTCTCTAGATTTTGTAACTTCTTTGACCACGTCAATTTTTTGGGTTTGTTTGATTTTCACTGTGTATAGTTGGAATGGAAATGGAACAACAACCAATAACCCAACAAGAAGAAGTGGCACACAAAAAACAACCAAAACAAAAAACAAAAGTCTATGGTAATTGGAAAATATTGAATCAAATAAATTTACATATTGAAATATGATCTGTCACTTCAGATAAATTTAACTTTTACTGATATTTTCACTGTCTACAGTGAAAAAAGATCCTACATTAGTGATAAAGAATTTGAAGGCAAAATAAAGGAAAGAAAAGCAAGATTTAGACTTTCAATATCCCAAAGTTGTGAAGATCACTAGAGGTTCAAAGCAAGCTGCAAAGCTAATAGAGCAAACCACAAAAGACAAATAAGTACTTGATGCCAATGACTATGTCTTGCCTCAACCAACAAGCGTAAAAAAAACTTGGATTTTTCCATAGAGTCTACTGGTTGCAAAATTGGTAAAATAACATGTCAAAGATATCTTGCAGCATATATCAAATGTGTCTGGACTAGAGTAAATACAACAAAGAAAAAAAATAGAAGATAACAAATAACAATTTACTAACATATATTGCATTAACAACTATTAAATCCCTTCTTTGTCATGTTGTAGGGCTTTCATTTGGACAAGTGAGTTGAATTTCATTACTTTTAAAGATATCAGAAACCTAATAAAGGAAAAAGAAATTGCCAACAATGTAAATCTTTCATCAAATTTCTCTACAATGTTTCGTAAGCCTTTATAAACCAATGTTACAATTATAAATGATGTTTTAAGGTCATTGATGGTTATGGAGAGATACTATTTGCTGACTAAAGGAGAAAAAGACAACAAGCAACTTTATTTTTTTTCACATACATGAGTTTGGTATGTTACTACTCTTTTATTTCATTTTCTCTGGAATTTACTTATTACTTTCTCTTGTTAAGATATTTCTTGAAACCAATTGTGTAACTTGTCTAATTTTCTCTGACTAGTTGTGTGCATTTCAAATTTCTCTATGTGTATATTTCTGAAATTCTTGTCATTTCAACTTTCTCTGACCATTGTTTGATTTTCTTTGACTATAGAACTTCATCAAGATGACAGAAAATCAAACTTTCTGAATCTCATTGTTTGACAAGCATCTTGAAACAGCATGGAGGAACTACAGGTTCCTCTATTTCCCAATAAATAATGGTGGCAATGAGAAGTCAACTGATGGAAATCATTGGACCTTGCTTGTCTTGGACAAAAAAGACAATTTATGGAGGTTCTACAACTCGCTAAGGACAAGGAGGGATGATGCACACGACAAATATCCTAAAGATGCAAAACAATTGGTAACAAGTGCAAATTTCTTTGATCCATGATCATGTTTATGTAATAATAATTTTCATAGACTCCTATTAATTTGTGTCTTTGTGTCCTTGTGTTTAAATTTCTCTATTATTTAAAAAAAAAATTTTTTACAGCAAGATTATGTGAAGAATTTTTTGAAAGCTTGCCTTGAAAGAGAGGCACAATCATAACCCTCTTTCAAATTGATAGACTCACAAAACACAAATTATGACTTTCAATATATCGACAATGCTCCACAACAAGCCAATGATTCGTAAGTTTCATATAACATCTATAAATAAGATAATTTAATTTGAATGTTTCTCAAAACTAACTAGACCTATAATTTGTATGCAGTGCGATTGTGGCCTCTTTGTATGCTACATAATGAGACAACATATCAACCATGAATCTACCAGCTCGACATTATCAACACAAGACGTAAGGTTGATGAGGGCAGAAATCATAGAGAGATTTGCAACCAAAGTTGGCTGGTCATGGACAAAACCAATTCAAATACCACCAAAAGAAGTACCAAAAGTATAATAGTGAAAGCACATTAGTGAAAGGAAGACAATGCACACAATGTACTTAGGAATAACCCTTCAATATTTTTTTCCATACATTGAAAGAATGATGATGTTTGACATATATGTATATATCTTCTTTTTTTTTGACTAATGTAAACTTCAAAATTTCGTAGCTATCAATGGTTAAATATATATATATATATATATTTTTATAATGCATGCTAAGTGGTGATTGTCAACACAATCCACACAGAGAAAATTATGTCTGAAGAAATTTCTTTGGTTTGAAGTTACCAAAATTTCACAGAGAAATTTATTTCGTATCATGCAAAGAGGGTGCCTATATGATCATGTAATTTGTAATGCACTATGTTGGTACAAAACAATGCACAAAATAATTCACCACCATCAAATTCAAAAAACACAATGCACATAGTAATTTTCTCGACTATTGGCAAATTTTTCTAGATGAATTTGACTTCACAAAACGCAATGCACAGAGTAATTTTCTCTACTAGTGGCAAATTTCTCTAGATGAATTTGATTGATATTATAAACACACTGCCTAAAGTTTGTTTTAACAAACACAATGTACATAGTAATTTTCTCTGCTATTAGCAAATTTCTCTGAATGAATTTGACTGGTATTATAAAGACACTCTCAAAGTATGTTTCAAAAAACAAGATACACAAAGTAATTTTTTCTACTATTAGAAAATTTCTTTGGATGAATTTGATTGGTATTATATACATACTCCAAAATTACATTTCAAAAAACACAATACACAAAGTAATTTTCTCTGTTACTGGAAAATTTCTCTGGATTAATTTGATTGGTATTGATGATACAGCGTGTTCTAGATGGAACGGGTCGGATTGATCTACGCTTCCTTAACCGGTGCCCGAGGTACCAAGCTCACCGAGAAACCTACACAAGAGTTCAACGGGGAACGGGAGGCGAACCCTCCAACGAGCAAGTTAGAAAGAGAGATGGAATGTAGAGATAGATTAGTGATAGAAAAGCTTAACCTTTTTCTTCTCTTCGACCTTTGCTTATATCCTCTGGTAATCATTTCGTTGGCCTTTTCGACCTGTCATCTTGGCTAAAAGTTTATGCTCTAGTTTGTCTTGTTCATGGTGAGGCCGTTCTGTCTCGACGGGGAGGGGTTATCGCAATAAATGCTGTAAGGGGCTTCATTAATGGCTAATGTGCAGTACAATAACTTTGCAGAATCTTTGTCTGCTTATGTGGCTTGTCTTTCTCTTGCCACGTATTTAGATGTCATTGGTTCTTAATGCCATGTTGAGCTCTAGTAACGTTGGGCTTTAGTATTTGAATTATGTATTGGGCTCTAAGTGGTGGGCTATAACCTTTATGGGCTTACCCATGTCAGTAGTCCCCCATTCCCAAGTGTAACTTTAGTCCAACGAAGGGAATAATGAAGAAAACGATGGTTGTGAGAGACCGGCGGGGCAAAAATCGACCGAAAGGTGGGCCGACGGCGATGGGTGGCCAAGCAAAGGGACCAACCCTGAGGAGGGACGACTATAAAGGGGTGACCGAGTGGAGGGACCGACCATGAGGAGGGCCGACCACGAAGGGGTGACCGAGTGGAGGGACCAACCATGAGGAGGGCCGACCGCGAGTGGAGGGATCGACCTTGAGGAGGGCCAACCGCGAAGGGTGGCCGAGTGAAGGGACCGACCCTGAGGAGGCCCGACTGCGAAGGGTGGCCAAGTGGAGGGACCGACCATGAGGAGGGCCGACCGCGAAGGGTGGCCGAGTGGGGGGGCAAGTGGCGGTGCGCGAGGCTCGAGAAGTGGCAGGGCACATAGTGATTTGAAGTGAAAAAGACAAGGTAGGGGAATGGGACAATGGATCGGGGTCGTACACGTGGCGGAATCCCGTGATGGAGGAGGTTAGGCATTGGGCAAGAAACGAAAGGGTAGGTTAACATAGGGTGTTGAAAAGGCAGTTTTGGAGGATTTTTTGAAAATTTTCAAGCTGGCAAAATTTAATTGTGACCCTTGGAATACAAGTAAGCCTTGGGCTTTTGGTATTATCCGTTTTACCTACCTTTTTGCAAAAAACCAAAACATTCCAAGAGTAAACTCCTTTGTGTCGAGTGATACACCTTTGTAACATTTTGTAAACTACCTTGTACCAGCATCTGAAGCTATACGCAGGCATACCAGAGAGATGGCTCAAGATGAAGTGCCCACAGTGAGACTAGATACCTTGGGGGACGATGACGTGGTGGACCTGACGGAGTAATACAGGACGGAGAAGCGAGTAGGGAGTGAGGAGGGACCGGTAGGGTGACCCCGCTCATCCACGCTGATAGGGCTGCGAAGCCAATCAGTCAGGTTGAGCCAGACCACTGGCACACGAAGGCCGACAAGTCGACCTTTACCGCGGAGGAGTTGGAAGGTATGCGCGAGAAATATCAGATTCTCGCGAAAATAGAGTTAAAGCTGCCGACATCGAAAGAGAGGCCATTCGACTCCCGACCGGGGGAGTTTGCCCTCTACGAGGAGACGTTGAAGGGGGGATTGAGGTTGCCGCTTCCGCAGGTGGTAGTGGATGTACTAAACCAGTTAGAGGTGGTGTTGGGTCAACTAATGCCCAATGCGTGGAAGATTTTACTGGCTTGTGCAAGCGCGTGGCATGGCGAAACGAGGTTGCAATGACGGTGGCCAGCGTTTTTGCATAAGGCTTCAAGAAGAGACTTGGGTCACTTTACAAGCGGCGGCAAGGAAGGGTCTGGCGGCGGGATTGCCGTCGTCAATTAAGGGGTGGAGGCTGTAATGGTTCTATGTGTCCGCAAACGGAGGAGTAAGAGTGTGCATAATGTAGAAAGTACCAACCAAGTCGATGGAGCCAAGGTTGGGGGCAGCGGTAGAGGAGATGGTGAAGAAGGTAAAGGCATGGAGGGAGAAAGAGGGCGCTAAGTGGGACGACCTGATTCAGCCCTCAGCCTTATTTACCTCAAGGTTGGGCCCTCAGTCGACTGGTGGAGATCTTCTGCCGGTAGAGCTAGAGGCGAGGAGGAAGGCGCAGGAGGCGAAAGATATGACAATCTTTGCTAAGGCCAATAAATACAAAGAAGCACAGTTAGGCCGTCCGCCAAAATCGATCGCGAGGGAAAGAATCTGACCACGCCCCAAGCCGCTGGGGGAAAAGGACTTGAGGGGTTTTGAGCCACGATCGCCCCCAGTTGATCCGTTGAAAGAGAGAGGCAACAAGGAAGTGGAGGCTATGTTGAAGGGAAAGAAGAAGAAGAGGGTGGACAAAAGCGAGGAGGGGCCAGCGTTGAAGAAGATGAATGAGGAGGTGGCGGAGGTCGCCCTAGAGGTGGGGTTAGAGGAGACAAGAGGGGGAGTGGGGAATGCCATGGGCCCCGAAGCACAAGTAGAAGGTGAACAGCAGCCTGGCGAAGCGGCAGCAGATCAAAGGGGTCTGTGGGCGAGTTGAAGACCGCCCTTTACCAAGCTCTAGCAGATGTCAAGGAAGCTGGAGGAGAAGCGGCTAAGCCACCGTCGGCTCTTGGGAGTGGTGGAGGCCTTGTTGTCGTTGTTGGCGAGTTTCCACAGGCGAGCTGCTAAGGGGGTTGTGCTCGGCCCAGATGGAGGCGACAGCCTTAGCAGGAGCCTTATTGAACAAAGCGGCGCGTGCAAAGGGCGAAATTAAGCCACTGGAGGCAAAGCTGAAGGAGGTGAAGGCCAAGCTTAAAAATTTAAGGAGGGAGACTGGGGGGTGGAGGAGAGCCGCACGGAGTGCGTGTGTTAGAGGGCTGGAGTATGCCCAGAACGCCAAGAAGATGGAGGTGTTGGCGATGGTGCAAGGCTATTCAGCACACCGTGCTAACGCTGAGCTGCTCGCAACCATGTTAGAGATGGAGGCGGAACGCCGCAAGGTGGTGTCGCTTGAGTTCCAGTTGGGTGGCGAGCAGAAGAAGCTGGAAGAGGCCCATAAAGCCTGCACCGTCGCCAACGAAAGGTGGGACGAGGCCATGGTCTGCAACGAAGATCTATGCGCTCAGTCGATCAAAGAAAATGAAGAAGCAGATTTGAAGATCGCTGAGTTAGAGAGGGCGCTGGTGGACGAGAGGGCCAAGTCAGTGGCTGAGAAGGCAGGGTTGGAGAAAGCCTTGGAAGAAGAGGACCAAGCTAGCATCTGAGAGGGTGGCGTACCCCGACCTATGTGTTGCAGCGATAGAGCAGTTCAAGGGGTCCGCCGACTTCCAGATGGCTATTGATGCCGCTATTGCCAGCAACTTGGCAAGAGAAGGAGATAGGGGGGCTGGCCCGTCGGGAGCTACCGCTGGAAGGAGGAGTGAAGAGGAAGTGATCCAGAGCTTCCAGCGGTCGGACTTTTACAAGCATGAGATGGCTGAGTTCTGGGACAGCGGCTGGAAGACTTTTAAACGTAAAGCAAAAGAGCTGTTCCTAGACTTGGATTTCAACACTGTGAGAATAGACAAAGACGATGTGGCCCAGACCTCCCTAGATGAAGGTGTTAACGAAGAAGACCTTATTTCGAGCAAGGATGAATGATTGGTGCAAATAAAATGTGTAAATAAAATTTTCATTGTTTTTGTTTGTTTGTTTTGTTGTGTTTTGTTTTTTTTTTTTTGTTTATGTTGGGCGTGTAATTTCTGTAGTGAATTGATGTATAAGTTTGTAAATAAAATTATGAATTGTGTTTTTCATATTGTTGTCTTTATTTCTTATAGATCTGAAAAGAATAAGAATGGTCATTCAAATAAGGCTTGTGTATAAATCGTAGTAAAAGTTGAGAAGTAGGGAGCCAATCTAACTTGTGAGAAAACTATGACGCAAAGAATGTTAACAATAAAAACGTTGAAATGTAAAGGTCTTAAAATGTGAGAGTCTTGAAATGTTAAATCATGTGGTCAGAGTGTTGAGAAATAAAGGATTGGGTTGGGAAATGAAAGTAAAAAAATGTAAAGAATGTTAAGAGGCGTAAAAGCATGGACTTGGAATTTGACTAAGTATGGTAGGTCTGGCTGAGGCTTTAAGTAACTCAGTCTAGCTGAGCCCTTTGTGCTTAGTCTAGCTGAGGCTTTAAGCAACTCAGTCTGACTGAGCCCTTTGTGCTCAGTCTGGCTGAGACTTTAAATTACTCAGTCGAGCTGAGGTTGCAAGCAAGGTGGTGTTATTGAAATTCCACACAGATAACTGAGATATAAGATTGTTGTCATTTAAAGCGTAGCCCATTGATCACAAATGTACACCATGTGAGAAAAGGACAAAAACATCTAAGTGTGTAGATTATCAAAAAGAAAATACAGCAATGGATCAATACAAAAATAGGGCTTTTATTGAAAATAACGTTTCAAGTACTCGTCGTTCCATAGATGGGGGAGGTCTCAGCTTGCCATGTCCTGAAGTTGATAAGTACCCGGACGAGGTCTGGCCTTAACAACATAAGGTCCTTTCCACTTGGCTGCCAGCTTGCCCTCAGCCGGATTTTTGGTGGCAAGAGTTGCTTCGCGCAAAACAAGGTTCTCCATGGCGAACTCCCTCGGTCGGACTTTGCGGTTGTAGTGTGTTCTCATTTTTTGTTGGTATGAGGCCCGCCTAACAGTAGTGGTCTCTCGGAGCTCTTCAATCAGGTCTAGGTCTGCCCAACGCAGTTCTTCAGTTAGTTCCAGATTCGGGTGCAGAACCCTTGGGGTGGGCAGATCGATTTCCACTGGGATGACCGCCTCAGCGCCGTATGTTAAGCGAAAGGGGGTCTCCCCAGTGGGGGTTCGGGCGGTAATGCGGTAGGCCCAGAGTACGTTTGGTAATTCCTCAGCACAGAGTCCCTTAGCAGTTTCCAACTTAGTTTTGATGATCTTCAAAAGAGAATGGTTGGTAACCTCAACTTGGCCATTGGCTTGGGGATGACCAGGGAAAGAGAAGCATGGCTGGATTTGAAGCTCTGCACAGAATTTCCTGAACTTGGCATTGTTGAATTGTTTACCATTGTCGGAGACGATGGCTTGAGGGATGCCAAATCGGCACACAATCGACTGCTAGATGAATCTGGTTGTGTTCCGCTCGATGATTGTGGCGAGGGGTTCCGCCTCCACCCATTTAGTGAAGTAATCAATGGTGACGATTGGGAATTTGGTTTGGCCTCGGCCGGTGGGCAATGGGCCAACTAAGTCGATCCCCTATTTGGCGAATAGATGAGGACTGCAAAGTGTGATCAGTTCTGTAGGAGGAGCATGAGGGATGTTGGCAAAGCGTTGGCACATATCACATTTAAGCATGAATTCAGTGGCATCTTGATTGAAAGTAGGCCAAAAGTAACCGGTGCGAAGTATTTTGTGGGCTAATGACCTGGCACCCGAATGATTACCACATATACCCTCATGGACTTCCCTCATCACGTAGGTCGCTTGAGCAGGATTGAGGCATCGCAGGTATGGGCGTGAAAAGCCACGTTTGTACAAGAGGCTGCTGATGAGAATGTAGTTGGACGATCGGGCCCTGACTTTGGTGGCCTGCTGTTTGTCATCTGGCAATTCCCCCTTTGTCAAAAATAGAAAGATGTCGGCCGCCCATGGAATAGGTTTGTTTTGGAGGAAGTGGACTTGCTGCTGGTTTGGGGAAATGGCGGGGTGGGCTAGGTACTCGAGATGGACACCATGGCTGAGGTCTAACTGGTCTGCAGAAACTAATTCAGCCATCTCATCTGCCTTGGAGTTTTCCGCCCGAGGGATGTACTTGATGTGGAAAGTGTTGAAGAGGCGAGCGAGGGAGTGCAATATCCCTGTAAGCCCGCATTGTGTCTTCCTTGGCATCGAATTCCCCTGTAATTTGTCCGACAATGAGCTGGGAATCGCTGAACACTTGGATATGGCTGACAACAATATCTCTGGTGAAGCGGAGACCTGCGATCAATGCCTCACATTCAACCTCATTATTGCTTGCGTCGAACAAAAAGTGGAGAGCACACTTGAAATAACCACCCTCGGGGGCGGTGAGGATGAGACTGGCCTCACTGCCTTCTTTGCAGGATGATCCGTCGACGTTGAGGGTCCAAGAGTGGGGGTCTTCTACCTCAGTGTGGGGTTGCGAGGGCGGGGAGGCCGTGGTTGGAGTGGGATTAGTGAATTCCAGGATAAAATCGGTAACAGCCTGCCCTTTGATTGCCATTCGAGGTCGGTAGGAGATGTCAAATTGGCTAAGTTCGACCGACCATTGCATAAGTCAGCCGGATAGCTCTAGTTGTTACATTATCTTCTTCAAGGGCTGGTTAGTGAGGACCACTATGGAATGGGCTTGGAAGTAAGGACGGAGTCGTCTTGAGGCGATGACCAAGGCCAAGTACATTTTTTCTAGCAATGGGTAGTTCTATTCTGCGCCTCTGAGAGCCCGGCTAATGTAATAAACCGAGCGCTGTACTGAACCGTCCTCCCTAACAAAGGCCGCACTGACTGCGGTGCTTGATACGGCTAAATAGAGAAAAATGGGCTCATCGGTGAGTGCTTGGGAGAGTAAAGGGGGGTTGGCCATGCACTACTTCAATTGTTGGAAAGCCTTTTCGGATTCAGTCGTCCACTCGAAAGTCTACCGAAGAACTTTGAAGAAGAGGAGGCACTTGTTCGTTGCGCGGGAAATGAAGCGATTGAGGGCGGCGACTCTGCCAGTAAGCCTCTGAACCTTCTTAACCGTTCTGGGTGACTGTATTTCTATCAAGGCCTTGATCTTTTCGGGGTTAGCTTCGATGCCCCGCTGACTGACCATGAAATCCAAGAACTTCCCAGATCCTACGCCGGAGGCGTATTTCTCCGGATTGAGCTTCATTTGATACTTCTGTAGGGTCCCAAAAGTCTCCGCAGGTTAGCCAGATGATCAGTGGAGAGTTTGCTCTTGACTAACATGTCATCGACGTACACTTCCATGTTCCGGCCTATTTGATTATGAAAGACAGCGTTGACCAGCCGTTGGTAAGTGGCTCCGGCATTTTTCAACCCAAATGGCATGATGCGATAATGGTAGGTTCCCCGGTCGATGATGAAAGAGGTGTGTTCCTGGTCAAATTGGTGCATCAGAATTTGGTTGTACCCAGAGAAGGCATCCATGAAGCTGAGCATTTGATGACCGGTCGTGGCGTCAACAAGCAGATCTATGTGAGGAAGGGGATAACTGTCTTTGGGGCAAGCTCGATTAAGGTCTGAGTAATCGACACAAAATCACCATTTTCTGTTGTTCTTACGGACCAAGACCACATTCGACAGCCACCTAGGGTAGTCCACGTTCTTGACAAACTGTGCCACCAGTAGCTTATCTACCTTAGAGGTAATAAGAGTGTTGCGTTCCAGGTGGAAGATGCGTTGTTTTTGGCGGAAGGGTCGGAAATGGGGTTTGATACTCAAACGATGAGTGATGAAGGAGGGATCGATACTTGGCATGTCGGAATGAGTCCAGGCAAACACATCATTGTGTTCAATCAGGAGAGTTGTAAGATCGGCCTTGGCTTGAGGGGATAGTTGGCTGCCGATCTTGGCTTTTTTTGTCGGGTTGGTGGGATCGATGAGGACCTCGACAAGCTCTTCCACTGGTTCCCCTCTGACCAGCTCGTCTTCGTCTCTGAGGTCAAGTCCTTCCATGATCATAGCCTCCTTTAGCATGACCTCTTTAAGTGAAGCGACGTAACATTCTCTGGCCACAGTCTATTCTCTCCTCACTGTGCCGACCCCAAGGTCGGTGGGGAATTTAACGACAAGATGGAAAGTGGATGTGATAGCTTAGAAAGTATTTAGGGTAGTGCGACCGAGGATGATGTTGTAAGTAGAGGGACAGTCGACGACAAGGAAGGTGAGCAATTTTGTGGTCTGTCGCAGGGTATTCACCGATTGTGATGGGAAGATCGATGGAGCTGATGGAGGTCACAGATCTCTAGTAAAACCGACCAATGGGGTTTGGAAAGGGGACAGACTTTTTTCCCCGACCTTGAGCTGGCGAAAGGCATTTAGGAAGATGATGTTTGAAGAACTGCCGTTGTCGACGAGAACCCATCTGACTTTGTAATTGGAGAGGAGAGAAGAGATGACGAGGGGGTCGTCATGGGGGTAACGAATGCCTGTGCAGTCGGTCTCCGTAAAGGTGATGTGCTCCATCTACTGCTTGAGCTGTTTGGAAGGGCGGTCCAATGTGGCAACTTCTTTGTTTGAGCCCTGGCTTATTTTTCTGAGTTCTGCCCGCTGAGCCGAGCGGGATGGTCCTCTACAAGCAAGCCCGCCAGCAATAACTCTGATCTCTACAACAGGGGGGGCGGGGTTGCCTTGTGCTCGGAGTTGCTATGGAGGGCGATCATGACCTTGGTTAGGTTATGTGAGTTGTTGAGGAGGGGTGCGCCGGTAGTTGTTTCTGATGGGTTCAGTCCTTTGCCTCTGCTGAGGGCAGCTTTCGTGAACCGAATGAGACGTCTCTGACGTATCAAGCCCTCGACCTGGTCTTTGAGGTTAACACACTCCTCCGTATTATGGCCGTGGTCTTGATGAAAGCGATAGTATTTGGACTGGTCTCGCCAGTTGGAAGGAGATCGTGACGGTTGGGGCCATTTTAGGGGATAATCTCGTTGAATCTGGTTCAAGACTTGTTCCATAGGGGAGTTGAGGGGTGTGTATCATTGAACGGCAGGCGATCGGGTTAAGCGCCGGCGATCGGAAGCGTCGATATCTTGAGGTGTTTGGTGAGTTTACTGGGTGTTTCTGATTTCTGAATCCTTTCTCTTCTCTCTGGGGGTCGGGTTTTTGGCAGTAGAATCTTGTCGGGCGGCTAGGGAATCTTCAGCATTCATGTATTTTTGGGCTTTGGAAAGTAGGATTGCCATGGAGGTCGGAGGGTTTTTGGAGAGGGAAAAAAGGAAATCAGATGATCGTAGACTACCCATGAAAGCCTTGAGAATGACCTTGTCGTCATTTTCTGCTACTTGTAGGGCTTCGGTGTTGAAACGGGTGACGAAGGTGCGTAGTGACTTCCCCTCGATCTAATGGATGTTGAGGAGCTGGGTTGCCGGACGCCGCTGGCACTGGGCACCAATGAAATGGCTGAGAAATGAGTCACTGAGGTACTGGAAAGTGGAGACAGAGTCTGCTGGCAGTTGACCAAACCAGAGTTGGGCCGACCCCTTAAGTGTCACGGGGAAAGCCCGACACATGATCTCGTTAGGGAATGCATGGAGGACCATGAGGGTCCTGTAAGTTTCCAGATGGTCGACCGGGTTTGTTGTGCCGTCGAAAGAGTCGAGGGAGGGCATTTTGAACTTAGGAGGTAAGGGTTTGTCCCTGATGGAGGCAACGAATGGAGAGTTGGCTGTAGTAGATGGTTTAGTCTGTATGTTCTGCATGACTCTTTGGAGCTGGAGCTTCATGGCTCAGAGTTCTGCATCCTAGAGAGGAATGTTGTCACCACCGAAATGCAGCGGAGGCTGGACACTACTGCCCTCTTCCTCGGGGATGGGTGCCTGGACCAAAGGATGTGGGGCCCGGGGTGGCGAGTTCATATTTGGGGGAGGAGGTCGCAAGCCTTCTAAGTTAGGTGGGTAGGGCTGTTAGATAGGATGACTCAGGGCTTGTTCTTGTTTGGGTGGGATATTTTGAGGTGGAGGAGGAGGAGAGATGGGAAGGTCTCTTTGAAGCAAAGTATTGATCAGGGCTTGGTTTTGCTCTGCTAAGTGGTTGATGCTATTGGTAAGTTTTGTGAAGTACTGCGGAGGGTTGTTTGGATTGGGAGGGTCGGCTTGGTGGTCGGCAACATTGTGGTGAGAAGCCATGGTTCTAGTTGTGACCATCCACCTTGGTGGGTGGTAGGAAGAGGTTATTGGGAAAGGGTCTCCGGCGACAGTGAGCACAGCTGGCGCGTGGAGAAAAAAAGTTTCCCACAGACTGCGCCAACTGATGATACAGTGTGTTCCAGATGGAACGGGTCGGATTGATCCACGCTTTCTTAACCGGTGCCTGAGGTACCAAGCTCACCGAGAAACGTGCACAAGAGTTCAACGGGGAATGGGGAGTCCCCCAACGAACCCTCTGACGAGCAAGTTAGACAGAGAGATGGAATGTAGAGATAGATTAGTGATAGAAAAGCTTAACCTTCTTCTTGTCTTTGACGTTTGCTTATATCCTCTGGTAATCATTTCATTGTCCCTTCTGAACTGTCATCTTGGCTGAAAGTCTATGCTCTAGCTTGCCTTATTCATGGTGAGGCCGTTCTGTCTCGACGGGGAGGGGTTATCACAATAAATGCTATAAAGGGCTTCATTAATGATTGATGTGCAGTGCAATAACTTTGCAGGATCTTTGTCTGCTTATGTGGCTTGTCCTTCTCTTGCCACATGTTTAGATGTCATTGGTTCTTAATGCCATGTTAAGCTCCAGCAACGTTGGGCTTTAGTATTTGAATTATGTATTTGTAGCAAGCCCGCGAGGGACCTCGCTACAGTTCGGACTCGATTTTGTCGCGATTCCAAATCTTGAACCAAAGAGTCCAAATCCGGCAAATCGTTTTGAAGAAAAACAGATTTTTTGAAAGAAGTGCCAAACATGGACTGCTTTGCCAGATAACAGAGTCGCCACCTAAATATTTTTAAAATGGGAAATTTAGGAAACCCTAACTCGGTGCCAAAGGCCACGTGTCAAATCATCACCAAAGTTGGCTCGGGAACTTGGATACGATTGGGGAAAGGTCACATCGTGAGCACCCACTTGATCAAAGGCAAGCCTCTAACCATGATATCTGTTTTGAAAACATTGTGAGTTCTTATTAGGTTATTAGCCTAGGTTACTATGTGATGCGCCTGACATACAAGTATAAATGAATCGCTGAATTGGGCCGAACATCTCATGTTTGTTTGAAAATGGTTTGATGGTGCTACTCGCAAGTAGGCTAAGACGTGGATTTGCCACCTTCGGGTGGGCTTAAGAAAACATGATTTTGCCACTATCTAGTGGGCTTAAAACAAGTATTTGATGAATTGTCCTAATTCAGATTACTCAACCTCCACCCACGGGCATTCAAGGCAGTTATGTCATATAAGCACATAGCCTCATGGTAAGCATGCTATTCATGGCAGTCACTCACACGCATGCAAGGATGCTAAAGCATAAAACTCACCGAGTACTCCAAGCCAAAACAGGAAAATGATTAGAAATCATGCATGATCCTAAATGTGCTGAAATGTCTAATGCAACACATGCAAAATGCAACTATAGCAGGCTCGGCTATTCTAAACATGGTATATGAGATGTTACAGTTAGCATGTATTCAATTTGGAATTGAAATCTGATGCTGATTTGTATGATCTTGTAGCAGTGCGTGCAAAACAGATGAATGATGCAAATATGCTGTCATACTGTATGCTAATTGAAATATGCCCTATATCTAACCATCATAAGCGGGTAAATAAAAGGGAAGAAAGACGTGGGGTTGGAAGACATACATCACACTCACACACCCTTATTACAATTATGCCCTCGCACAGAGGATCCGAATAAATAATAATACAGACCCGAATAAAAGAATAGTACAGTCCGACTATTACAGAAATCCTAATTAATTTACAAATTAATTAAAGAAAGACTGTAAACTGGCATGCAAGCCAGGGGGTGCCTTGCTTTTGATGAATAGTGTATGCTGGGCTGCCTTCGCGCGGAAATCCACTGGGATGCCCCAATTAGCCTCTGTTTGCAATTTTCTCGAAATGCGTGTCAGACTCCGAAAAGTTGCAGATCCTTGATTTTGCTGCAACAGAGAGCAGGAAAAGGGCATAGCAATGTATTTCACAAATATATGCATGCCTCGATCCTCGTGCCATCAATCCGCATATCGATGCATGATGGCCGAGGAGTCGGATTGCACAATTCAATATAGGATGAATGCATATGAATGCTACAATAAAACCTAACTCCATCATGGGTAATCTGGAGTGTCGGTGACTTGGGAATTGAGACCCGTTCTGTCATTGTCTGAAAGCAGCGCCTCGTTCCGTGCGGGTTACTTCTATCGAACACGATGCAATATGTATGATATGCATGAAATGCAACTAAGATACAATCATAATATACACAATGCTATGAAAATGAGATGCCTCGAAATGCGTGCACGCGGGTACGCAAACCGAGAAAACGATCCTAAGGCATAAAATGGCATACACAATGCAAATTAGACTTACACTAACACGGGAGAGCCTCAGCCGCACCCACATAAGAGGCCATGAGATGAACATGAAGTGCCTCGAAACGCGTGCACACAGGCACGCAAACCGAGGCAATGATATAAAGGCATGAAAATGCAAATTGGGCTTACACTAACATGAGAGGGCCTCAGCCGCACTCACATAAGATGCCGAGAGATGAAAATGAAGTGCCTCGAAATGCGTGCACACGGGCACGCAAACCGAGACAATGATATATAGGCATGAAAATGCAAATTGGGCTTACACTAAGATGAGAGGGCCTCAGCCGCACTCACATAAGATGCCGAGAGATGAAAATGAAGTGCCTCGAAATGCGTGCACACGGGCACGCAAACCGAGACAATGATATATAGGCATGAAAATGCAAAGATATATAGGCATGAAAATGCAAATTGGGCTTACACTAACATGAGAGGGCCTCAGCCACACTCACATAAGATGCCGAGAGATGAAAATAAAGTGCCTCGAAATGCGTGCACACGGCACGCAAACCGAGACAGCGACATACAGGCATGAAATGGCATGCAAATGAAACGTGGCATATGGCATATGAAAAATGAAAATTTCAGTAGCTAAAATGATGCACAAATAGCCCCCGAATTATGACAAAATTACACCCGATGCCCGAAATGCAATGTTATGCACCCGAAATGGCCTACAGCTATGCCAAACATGCACAATATGGACATAACATGTAAAACAGTAGCAAGGCAGCCCCTAAACTAGCATTTTTTCAGTACAAAGTATGGCCAAACAATGATCACAAGTATGGCAAAAATAGCTTGCAAAAATGGGGGAAAAGAGGAGAATTACAAAGAAAGTGGTATATACAATGCTCAAAATGAAAAACACAGTTCTAAAAAATTAAAGAGGGGCCAAAAATATGCACATTTACAAGAGATGACATCCCCCAATTCAGTATGTAGATAGGCTAAACATAGCATGCAAAATAATGAGCCAACAAAGGCTATAACATGAGGTACCAAAAGCATGCATCAAACAACTTTGGACCCTTAACAAAACATGATGAATGGGTCATTTTAAGACACTTTCTAAGCCTGATGAAGGCTGAAAACAGAAGCCAAGCAAGCCTAACAAAGCATGCAAATTAATGAACCAAATAGGGAGTACAACATGAAGTACTAAAAGCATTTATCAAATGGCTTAAGACCCTTAACAAAACATGAATAATGGACAAAAAAAGGCTCTTTCTAAGCCTGATGAAGGCTGAAAACAGAAGCCAAATAAGCCTAACAAAGCATGCAATTTTACGGAATCAAAGATGGTATTACATGAAGTACCAAAAGCATGCACCAAATGGCCTAAGACCCTTAACAAAACATGAATAGAAGGCCAAAATAAGGCTCTTTTCAAGCCTGATGAAGGCTGAAAACAGAATCCAAATAAGCTCAAAGGGGCATGCCAAATAGGAGTAGAACATGAATTCAAAGAAAGTGGCATGTAGAGCATGAAAACCAGGTTGAGCCCTTCTTTAATGTTGAAGAGGGGCTCAAAATAAGAATAATATTAGTTCATGAGATGCTCCAAATCAGATCACAAATAGGCCAAATAAATCATGCAATTTTACGGAAAATATGGAGGATTACAAAGAAAGTGCATGATAGAGAGGCCAAACATGATTGATCCCTTCTTCAATGTTGAAGAGGGGCTCAAAATGAGCCCACTAAAAGTTTACATCAGGCTCGAAAATGGATCACTCATAAGCCAAATAAAGCATGCAAAATAATGGCATAAAGAGTGATATTGAAAGAGGTGCATCATAGAGGTGCCAAACAAGGTTGAGCCCTTCTACAATGTTGTAGAGGGGCTCAAAATAAGCCTAAAATAATTAGGGTTCGGAGCCCAAAACAGAGAGCAAGTAGGGTTAAGAAAAGAGGCAAGAAAATGGTGTAAAAGAGAGGGATTGAGACTTACCCTTGAAGACCTTTCTTTCCTTGCTTCTTGACTTGATAAATGTTGCTTCTAAGCCTCTAAGAACCTCTTCTTGTTTCTGGAAATGGAGTAGTGATGGTAGTGCTTGATGATGATGAACAAAAGGCACCAAAACTTGAAGTTTTTGGAGGTTTTTGGAGAGATAGAGATAGATATGCTTGTATACCCTTGAGAGATATTTTCCAACCCCTCAAAAAGATCTGGGAGACCAGCTATATAGGCAAGAAAATCGGAGAAAAGGTGGGCAAAAAGTGCTTTAATTGCAGGTGGCTGGCCGGCTGGAAATGGTGGCCGGCCGGCTAGGGTCAAAAGGTCCAAGGCATAGAACTGGTCGTCCATGTATCCCTTGAAGTTAGCTTTCCAATGCCGCAAACCTTGCATCAAAATTCCTCCTGTAGAAAAAGTTATGACAGTTTCCGTAAAGCCGCGCAGATTCGGTCCAACCGGAGTGATGCCCTATTCAATCAACCATATCTCCTCCATCCGGAATTGAACTTAGGAGATTCTTAAGTGAAAAATGAAGCCCCGGAAGTAATCTTTCCAATGGTGGTGGCCTAATACTATAATTCCTCTTGTGCAAAGAGTGACGCCCGTTTCGGTGAAGCCGCGCAGACTTTTCCTTCCCGGATCCACTTTTCAAAGAGGTTTCAAAATGGACAAAAGAATTACTGGCCGGCCACCTGTATTTAGGGTCCTCCCATGTGTGTACAACACAAATATGTGGTTTTGGCTCGAAGAAAATGGCCCTAGGGTGTTCAACATTAGCCCGGAAGTGAGAGAAACGGGCCCCCGGGGGGGCGCCGGAAGAGCATAACTGGTTTCTGAGACAATTGCTAGGATCCCACCCCCCAGTGTCCTTCCTTATGATAAAATAGAGGTACCTGCCAAAAATGAACAAAAACCGATGCAAAACGAATGCTCGGGGCCCAAATCACGCAGTTCAGGGTCCCGAAAATAGGTTGTAAGCACCGAAAGTGGTGTTCGGCCACGAAGTGGGTATTTGAGACCCCAGTGTCCCTTGAAAGGGAGTAAATGAGATGCATGCCAAAAACCGGAGAAATCGGAGATGGTTGGGCGGTCCCGAACCGAGGCACGGCGGACGGCAAAACCGTGCTCGAAATGGGCAAAATGGCCTCTGACGCAAAAAGTAGCCTGACCACTGAGAGATAGTCTACGGGACCACTCCCTCCCCTCAGGAAGAAAAATAGAGAAAATCGAGCCTGGTTCGCAAACCGAGGCAAAGCACAGAAGAGGGTTCGGAAGTCCGGAGGCAGGGCGCACGGCCGTGACTCTGAGATTTCTAAACGAGCGCAATATGCAACATCACCGAGCGCTCAATCGGTGACGTCTGAGTCTTAAGGTCGGTCAAAAAATGGGGTGTCTACAGTATTGGGCCCTAAGTGGTGGGTTATAACATTTATGGGCTTACCTATGTCAGGTATTATAAAAACACTGCCCAAAGTATGTTTAAAAAACACAAGTGCATTGATCCACAAATTACAGAAAAAATTTCAAAGAAAATACTAAACATAACGCACAACAGACACATTATTTTTGTTATTATAAACACACTGCCCAAAGTATGTTTCAAAAACACAAGTGCATTGATTCACAAATTACAGAAAAAATTTCAGAGAAAATACTAACACAACACACAACACACAACAGACACATTATTTTTGTAATAAGTTCCATACCCATACAAAATTCTCTCTGTTAACCAATATCAAAAAATGCATCATAAATTCCTCTAACTTCCTCAAATGTATTATTCAATCAATAAAATGTATTATCCTCAACTATTTAATAAAGGTTCCTTATATGTCCTCTTATTATGGCAACCAATACTCTCACATCGACTACATTTCATCACCCTTTTAAACTCTCAAGTAGAAACAATTCTGTTCTTTTTTGGTCTCCCAGCTGGTCTCTTACTCAATGGAGGTAAAATCATAGCATCATCAATGCTACACACAGGTTTTTCAACAGTTGGAACTAGGCCAATCGAAAACAAGTTTGCTTGACGATACATATCAGCATGAAAAAATAGATCAACAAATGAATTCAAATTCTTTCCACTCCTAAAAGTTGCAGCAACAAATGTTGATATGGATACCTATTTATTTCCCATTTTCGACATGAACAAGTTCTCAACCCAAGATCAACCATAACCGAAGGAAAACGAACACATTATCAGATGATAAACTCACATTCCACGTCCTCCCATCCATGAAAGCCTTCTTCAACACACTATCCATACGATGACAAAGAACTTTATTTCATTTACTAGAAAGCAGCCTCCTATCAGACCTCATATTCCCATGTCTACCAAATTTGTTATTGGCAGGTGCCGAACTTCTCGTATCCGTGAATTGAATGACTTAGCAACATTTGAATACATTTCGCCATAACGTTTCTGCAGAAAATATGCATCACTCCAATTTTCATATGGTAAATTTCTCAAGAAAACACTTACAATGTCTCATTTCTCACTTTTTAATTTATTTAACTTGAAATGGAATGATGTCTTTGTTGGTGCATATGTACATTTTGAAGACTTAGACACCATCGTATCCCTAACCAAATTTGTGTTTCTACATGATAACATATCCCTCAAATTTCTCTTTAGATGTTCAAGACAAAATCCATGATGGTAATTAGGAAAAAACCTAGCAATTCCTTCTACAATACCACAATGTCGATCTGATATGAAAATTATCACCCTCTCCGATCCCAATAATTCACATAAATGTTCATGGAACCAACACTAATTGTCTTTATTCTTAGCATCAACAATGGCAAAAGCTATAGGAAAAAACCCTACAAAACAAATAGGAACAACCATATTAGATATACACATGCAGAGAAAATTAGAACAACAAACAACCAGAGAAATTTCACACTGCTAAAATCCAAAGAAAATTCACACAGTGGCAACATCTAGAGAAAATTCACAGAGTGACCAAATCTAGAGAAAATTCACATAGTGCCAATATCTAGAGAAAATTCACACAGTGACCATGTCTAGAGAAAATTCACACAATGCCAACATCTAGAGAAAATTCACACAATGACAACATCCAGAGAAAATTCACACAGTGGCTACTTCTAGAGAAAATTTAAAGTGTCAGAGAAAATTCACTCAATTCCCACATGTATAGAAAATTCACATACTTAGAGAAAATTAAATATATTTATAATTACCTTCATTCCTATCTTTCCCCGTCGTAGTAAGCATAACTCCTTTGTATCGTCCTTTAAAAAATGTTCCATCAAGAAACAACAATGGCTGACAATATTTGAAACCAACAATGCATGTATGAAAAGCCACAAACACTCTTTTGAAATATTTGTTATCTTCAAAATCTAACTCAAAACGACTACCTGGATTGTTTTTCCATGCTTCATCAAAATATCACCGTAATTGATCGAATAACAAACAAGAATTCTCATATGTACTACCTTTTGCTTTTTCAACCCCCAACTAACCACAGTTATAACTGATTGAGACCCCATATTTGTCTTTCATTTCCTTGACAACATCCATTGGATAAATTAAAGGCTTTGCATTTATCTTTTTAAGTATCAATCTAGAAACTAAGCTGGAAGTCATTCTACCATGTTTACTAGTATGAACTGCTACACCACACGTATGTTCATTGTTCAAAGTTCTTATGTAAAAGAACCCATTTGTTTTTTCAATTGAAGAATGTACATACTACATACATCTCCTTGATTCCTTATATGCACATTCTGCCGTATCCTTTAGCTTGTTATTTTTAACATTCGTAAACTGAAAACCAACCTCAATAGCATACTTGCATAAAACAGTAGAGAACTCAACCTCACCACCCTCGAACTTTTGTCCAACACTTCTACTATTATTTTGCCAACTAGTTGACAATAACACATTTTCTTGGTGAGAACAAAACTTAGAGAGTGAATTCCTTTCAATATCCATATGCCTATCACATTCACCATGCACAACATCTACCCAATTAGACCCTACTTCATCATCTTGATCAGAAGTTTTACACCTAACAACTGAAGCATCAACTATATCAACACCACGTGCATAAACAACCCTCAACATATTCAGAAAATTAATATTATTTCGAACCATACAATTCGAATGGCCCACAATAGAATATGAAATACAGATCGTCTCAGGTTTCAAATTCTCCCATGTTTCACACAAAATGCCAACCAATTCCTCAAAATTCAATTCGCATGAAACATTAATGACAATAGTATCATTCCCATATTTACACAGCAACGACACTGCACTGTCCATCTAAACTGAAAGAAAAAACATGAAAAATAACTTCTGCTAAAAAATGAAACATTCAAATTTAATTAGAAAACATTCAATTAAATTCTCAATCCATATATCTAGTTCAAAGGACATTAAAAATAAAAAATAACAAACTTATAATAACATGTCCAAATAAAATTATGATTTTCTTTGAATTATAATAACAAACTTATAATTTCTTTGAACTATAAATAAAAGTTCAGAGAAATTTAAGAACTTATATTCACTTTCAAGATCACAAAAACAAAAACGCATTAACATCAAAAGACAAAAATGCTAATTATTCCACACAAACTCAGAGAAACTCATAGAGAAGATCTGTTATGCTCACAAAACATTCAATTGAGAAAATAAAAAATAAAAAACTTATAATAACATGTCCATAACAAATCACAATTTTTTTTTTATGATTTTCACTGGACTACAAACTTACAATTTTCTCTATGATTTTCACTCAGTGAACTACAAACTAACAATATTCTCTGTGATTCTATTTACATTATAAACTTATAATAATATGTTCATATGAACTTATAATTTTCTCTGTGATTTTCGTTAGATTATAATAACAAACTTACAATTTTCTTTGGACTACCAACAAAAGTGCAGAAAAAATAAAGAACAAAATATGATAAGAAATTTACACTTATCTTTGGTTTAAAGAATTTTCTTTGGTTTGAAAAAATAGAGCACAAAACTTATCATTGATAAGCATGTTAATGAAAAACAGAGAACAAAAAATGAACTCTAAAAATCAAAATCAACTCCACTGTCGACTCTCTTTGAAATTAATCAAAAAATAGAAAATAAAAAATGAACTTCAAAAATCAAAATCAACTCTATCAAGCTGACCTCTCTGTAAAATTAATCAATAACAGAGAATCAAAAATCAATTCCAAAAATTATAAATAACTTCACTGAGTTGGTCCCTCTCTTAAATTGATCAAAACTGAAAACAAAAATCTAATTCAAAATATACTCGAAAAACTAATATGAAATTAGAATCCTTACATACAAATCAAATCAAATCAAAAATCGAGATTCATATGGAATCTTCATCGAAAACATACCTGATTTAACTCTATTGAAAATCAAAACAAAAACAATCAATACCACTGCAACACTTACATTATTATAGCAATCTCCATCATCAAATCCACTACAACACTTACATAATCACTACGAAATCTCTTACGAAATCTCCACCGTGAAGTCGATCCCCATGAAATCTTCTACAAAACAGCAATAGAATATTCAATTTGACAAAATCCAAACAAACATATGTTTAAAGAAGGGTATATTAGGTATTTTATAACCTAAAATATGGTTGAGGGACCTTAGCCATTAAAAAATATTATTGTGGACCTTTCCTCCTACCAAAAGTTGAGTAGGGATCTTAGACCAATTTGCCCTTTATATTTCAATATGATAGTATTTAAGGATTTTATAGGATTTATTACGAATTTTGTTTTAATGATTTAAAATATTCATTTTATAGGACTCTGAATATATAGTACTCATAAAAAAATTATGTCAATTCGATAATCGTAATTTTTTATTTTATAGCATTTGTTTTTAAAAAAATTAATAATTTATTTTTAAAATTGTATTTCTTTTTCATATTAAACTAATTTTTCATAAATAACATATCAAACTAATTTTTTTTTCGTAAATAACATATATTGAGTGTCTTGCAGAATGAATAATTTTAATCATGTAAATTAGACTTGTGATGAACTCCACAAACATCTAAATATGAAAAATATATATATATATATTTTTAGCAAAATGTAAGGATAAAATTACATTAGAATATTTATATAAAAACTATTCACAAGATGAGACACAATCTCTCGCAAGGAGATGTGGCCCACGTGTGGGACCCACATGTGGAAACCACTCTTCTGAGAGATATGTATCCCAATCTATGAACAGTTTTTGTATTACTTATTATATTAACCTCTATTGAGTTGAAAAAAATATAGTAGTTAATTACACTAACATCACTTTTAGTATGAGTAAAGCGAATCAAAATTAATGTAAATAAGAGACACTATAATAGACAAAAATAAATATACATTCTAAAAAGAAAGAGATGATAATATGATTTTTTTTATTCATATAATTAACAAATTAATAATAAAAAATAATCTATATGAATTAAAACTTTCGGAGGAAGTCAATATCATTGTATCAAAAATATTATTTACCAATTTAATTATATTAATTCAGTTATAAATAAAACACGCAGTGAGACTTTCTCCGCTTATAATTTTAAATTCTTTTAAAATTGAAATAAAGTTTACAGTGAAAAATATGGAGGACGAAAACTAAAATGTTCCGTTGCCGGGAATCGAACCCGGGTCTCCTGGGTGAAAGCCAGATATCCTAACCGCTGGACGACAACGGAATTTATGCAAGAAGGTTTGGTTTATTATAATTTATAAAATGTTGAAATTCAAACAGTTGCCCAGGGAATTGGTCTGCTCAATAGAGAGACGAGTTGCCATCCCGACGCACATATGAGACTTAAAGCGACTGAACTCATTACAGACCGCAATCACCTCCGAGATCAAATTACCATAATTCAAAAAAAAAAACTCTTCACCCATCACTTAGCCTGAATGGCTACCAATCTTTACTTTGTATTTTTTAACATCTCCTTTAGCGTTTCTTTTTATCTTATACACCCATTTGACACCAATTGTTTTTTTTGAGTCCTTCTGGTAAGGATGTAAGTGTTGTTTCTTTCTATGGCTTAGATTTCTACACTCATGGCTTGTCTCCATATGTCTTCCTTTTGTCCTGCTTCAAAGCGAAGATTTAGTGGAGTTTCAATCTTGGATGGAGGAAGGCCTTCTTCCCTTCATCTGCTGCTTGCAAAGGAAGTTTTGATTATTTTGTACCTTTATTTCGGTTTGGAATTTACTCCCATCTTAAAAAAAAATAAAATAAAATAGAAGGACGAGCATATGTCTCTCAATATCCCATCCACAACTTGTTTACGAAGCAACATCTATTTCAAAATTCAATTGAATTTCATTTTTAAAAATTGGCTAAAAACCTTTAAGGAAGAAAACATCTATGCATAATTGTGTTGTCTCAGGCCATTAGAGCTTCATAATTTATGAGTTCGAACATCAATGGGTAAAGAATGGTTAAAAAGAATCCTGTTTCCTACTCTTCCAAAACTTAGGCTAAGTAATTACTTTTAATATAAGTTGTTTAGAGGAGGAAAAATGTGCTTTAGTGGATGTGTTAGTGAAGATGTTATGTAGTTTATTAACTGTGAAGAAAGAGACTTGTGATTGCTGTGCCATAGTTGACCTATAGGAGAGAAGATAGTGACAGATCAAAAACATTGCCCCCAAACATAGGTTATTCTTCATCAGAATTAGGTCTCCAGAATTTCACCATGAACCCACACCTATGATATCAATTTTATCCATGAAACGGGTCATTTATGAAAGAGACATGAAATTCCGTATTCTTTTTCTTTTTTTAAATAGAAAACTAGACAAAGAACAAATACAGATTCATCTGGACGCTTATTTTCCTAACCCAACCAAACAAAAGAAAGAAATTTTCAATTTATTCCATTCAGTTTCTTTTCCTACCTTTTACCATTTATTTTCCTTTCCGTCCACAAAACCAAGATACAAAGATAGCATCAATGGTGACCATGAAAGTAAATTTCAGAAACATAGATTCATCTGGATGCTTATTTTCCTAACCCAACCAAACAAAAGAAAGAAATTTTCAATTTCTTCCATTCAGCTTATTTTCCTACCTTATACCATTTATTTTCCTTTCCGTAAACAAATCCAAGATACAAACATAACATCAATAGTGACAATGAAAGTAATTTTCACAAACATCTCACTGCAGAGCATACAAAGAGGGGACCAAGCCATTCATTACAAAAATTTCACACAAATGAGTGAAAAGACAATCGAAAGACTTCAATACCCAATTTAACAGACCGACAAACACATGCAGAATATTACAACAGTTTGCTCAAACAAAACAAAACAAAACAAAAAACCAGCAAGAATATGCCATGTGTTCAAAGAGATCGCATTTGAATAAACAGGAAAGAAAAATGGCTTCCAAGGAATTAAACAGGGAAGGAAAGAAGAAAAAACGAGAAAAAAACAAAGAGGCACATCAGCAATTGAATGTGAAAATTTTCCCAGTTAACCTCCAGAGTGGGAGACCGGAGTTGTTACAAACTGGCCATCCTTGTACACATGAACAAACTGCTGCGGCAATGAATGCTCCCCCTGCAAAATAACACATTAAACCATCCTTCATATAACTTATGGTGACTTCTCATCCTTGTTAATAAATTTCATCTGAATAAACAAAAACTATCAACTAATTTATTGCATCATATATGCAAATTGAGTACTATAAAAGTATGTATTCACGCCACTCATTAACAGATTTTTGGTTAAATGATGAAGCTTTTTGTAAATAACATTTGGTTGCAAGCTAACTAACAAATATTAAAAATAGAATACAAAAAAGTCACGAAACCCAATATGAACTAACGCTCTGTTTGTTTGGGCAAAAAACATTTTCTAAAAGAAAATATTTTCTACAAAAAACTTTTTTCAAAACAAATTTTTTGGAGAAAACATTTTTCTATGTTTGGTGGTAATGATGGTGAAACAAAAGTGAAGGTGAAGGTGAAGGTGAAGGTGAAGGTGGAGGTAGTGGTATGGTGGTGGGGAGGCAGCGGTGATAGTGACGGTGATGGTGGCAATCGTCGTGGTGATGGTGGTGTGGTGGTGGAGGTGAGAGTGGTGGTGATAGTGTGGTGACATTAGTAAAACTTTAGTCTAAAAAATGTTTTCCATCTTTTATTATAAAATATTTTCTGCCTCATATAAGCTTGTTTTCTGTTGACCATGGAAAATGATTTCCGTTGACTATCGTTTTCCATTGTACCAATCACCAAAAAATACGGAAAACATTTTTCAAAAAATGTTTTCCGTCCAAACAAATGGAGCATAAAGTTAATAAACTGTCTCCGAGAAAATAACTAACTTTAAGACAAAAGGGAGTACTTTAACCCATCATGAACACTAACTCAAGCAAATGTGAATCAAGCAGCATTGAGCAATAGTAAGCCCACCTCCCTTCTCTTCTAAAATTAAGATATGACAACGCATCTTTAAAGTATTCTAAATTTTCTTATAAGTACTATTGTAAAATAAAATCAACAAATATTTCTAGCAAGATGTTAAACTGATTACTATTTAAGGATACTTTCAATAAATCATGAGATACTGCAATTAATTAACCGCCCCAGCATCACCCATATATGTTTGGCTAGGTCACTCAACCAATCTGATTGAATTGGCCCACAATGTTCTTGGTACTAACTAGAGACCTTAACAACGGAAATGAAGAGCCAGAATTCATTAACTACAAAGAAAGGAACAAGTTCACTTTGACATCCAACCTCCAGCTCTAAAGCCCATGAGTTATAGAACAACCAATCTCCTCAAAAGATGGCTACCAAATATGTCCAATTAGTTTAGGACCCTTGAGTTGCTATCTACTATAATTTCTGGTGATGCTAAAAAATATGTTAAAAAATAAAAAACTATCATCCATGTTAATTTTCTATTACTTTTGTGAATATCTAATTAGCATATTAGCCTATGTTTTGTCATTATGGATATAGTAGAAATTCTTTATGATTTTCAATTTTAAAGAAGTGTTGGTTGATATCATGCAATAAAAATCCTTTGTAAGCCTTGCCTTAAAAAAGAAGTGTTTGTTTAGTTTTAAATTTTTACTATCACAAGAGTTAAAATGTAACTGGAAAACCTAAAAGAAATGTCTAAACATACCCAATCGCCACCTGGCTCAGCACTAGGTACCAGGACATTGATTTCGCTTGACTTAGCTGTTGTTATAGAAACCTCCAAAGAATCTTTGCTAAGATATAATTGGCAACCTGCTGTGTTATCCACTGAAATTGTTGGCGCAGAACCCTAGAACAGCCAAAGAAAATTGTATCACTATTAATGCCAACTGATCCAATACTCTAGAGACCATTAAGACATGTTTAAGTGAAGAGAACATATGTGGTTTAATAATAATAATTTATTTATTTAATTTTTTTCATAACAGATTAATCAAAATCCAAAACTTTTAAAAAGCACCCAAAAACATGACAGAAATGTATACCTGGCATTGAATCTCAACACCATTGCAATTCACAATCTCACAAGCAGCCACAACATCCTGTTTTCAAGGTGAAACATTAAGTGATACATATCCCTAACCATGTGTTGTAATATCCACAATTCTAAAGAAGAAGAAGAAAAAAAAATAATTCTGCCACAGTTTTCTTACTGACCGCGAATACAACACCCATCTTGGAGCATTTATCAACTGTTATGTTGTTAACTTTCCCTGCACATGTTAGAGTACCAATAAGCTCTTTCTGACTTAACAGGATCAGTAGCAAATACAATAAATATAAGAAGAAGAAGAAGAAACATGCATGGAAGATAACAAAAATCACCTTGGATCTGTAAAACGGAATCTTTGCATCCAAAAATGTATACAGACTGCTTTGCATCACAGTCATCAATCACTAAATTCTTCTTTCCAATTTGATTCTCCACTGCCCACCTGCTCAACATGCAATGTAATAATAACAAACAATTTAAAATCAAACTCTTTATGTGAATCATGAAGCATATCATAAGCATGAATATGTACTCACTTACGACCCATTTGAAGCTCCAGCTTTGGAGGTCCTGTTTTAGAGAAAGACGGTGAATTCACACGAGTTTCTTTTTCATTGGCACCAACAATGCCTGTCCTATCTGCACGGTTCTTGGTTTTCATATCGGCTGTGACCTTTCTCAAACCTAGGAGGCAAGGAAATAAACTAAAACATGCCCAATAAACCCTGGCAAAAAGAAGAGAAAAATGGAGAGAGAAAGAACTACCTGTGGTCACTGGCTTCCCTGAATTAATTTCTTGAAAAACAGCAGCCATTCCTTCCTTTGGGCGTGATGATGAAGAATGAGGAGATTCTGAACTAAAGAGTGATGCTGATGGAGGAGGTGGAGGAGCGGGAGCTCTTGATGTAGGAGCTTTTGATGGAGCAGAAACAGTTGATTTTCCTGTGGCACTCCAAACAGGGCCCAAAGGATAGTGACTCTTCACATAATCCCTCAAACCTGGTACGTAGAGCTCCTTAAGAGCTTTTACCCACTCCACGTGATTCGGGTCTTTATTTTTGTACTCTACAAGAATCTGCAAAAACACAGCAAAAAAGCATCATCCCTGACCAACAGAAAACAATTTTACTCCTAAACTATTATTTACTAAGTAATATCTGCGAATAGAAAAGTACATCCATAACTACCTGTAAGTTTTAATGTTTTACCATTTATTGCATAACGTGTTGCAAGCATCAAACGTCAGGAAGACAAAAAAATAACATATCAACATTATCTGTTTTACCCTCTATTTGCTTAATAAAATTCCCTACATAAAGGTGTCGCTTGTCAAACATTGAAACAAAAATGGCTGGAATGAAGAATATAATTTGATTAACAAAGAGGACCTCTTCGTGTTCTGTTACAGTAGACTCTAAAAATCATATTGATAAAACCAACTAGCTACCATTGCTCTTGAAACACAACAATCAATAGTAACACTCTGCTCATTGAAATTCTGTAGTTTTGCAAACTGAAGGAAAATGGATTCATTTTAATGTTGGGATTTACCCATTTCCAGGAACTTTAATGGACATCAGCAGCTTTCTTTGGTTGAGGTATGTAAGTTCTTAGAGACCAAAAATATAAAGATTAATATAATTTTCATTCTGATGTATACAATGACATTCAATAAAAAAGTAAAATTGCAAAATCTTACTCATTGGCCTGTCAAAATGGATAAATATAACGGGACATTGCATCAAGGAAAAAAGGGGACCAAAAAAATCAGATGGGGGAGTACTAATCTTCAATCTAAAGGATTTACCACCTTAACACATCTAGACAATATATATATATATATTTCCCACACTTCGTTGAAAGGGGGGAAAAAACAAAAAAAAACCAATGAAAAGGAGTGTGAAGAAATATAACCCACGGTAAACAACTATATACTAATGCACTACAGATTTTTCTCTGCCCCTTTGTTTCAATTTAAAGCAACATATTCTAGTTATCATAAGAGGCATAATCTAAATAGAGCTGCTAGCTTACAGCAACTATTTAAAGAAGTACCTTGTTGCTGTAGAATTCAGCCATTTGCCAACTTTCTTCCACGTGTGCAATAGGCATGCTCATACCTTGAAAAGGGGAAGCAGAGTTACAGGAAATCATCAATTTCGAGCATTAGAAAAATAATCTAACATTTATCTCACCGCAATCTTTGCCAGTATATGCAATCCAAGCTACAGCTGTGAGACTGTCAGCAGCAGTTTTCAAGTGGTTAAAGAAATCAGATCGCCTTCCCTCTGTCATTGCGTTGGCTTTCATTATCACGTTATTTAGCGGCTTGAGAAATTCAGCCAACCCTGCCATGTCAGGTTTCTGCACAATGAAAAAAAAAACACATGCAACATCATAGTACCAACAACCCAAATAAGTAAACAAACATAAATTATAGCATAAGAGGATATGGTTAAATTTGAACCCTATGAGCATTTGAATTCAGCCCTGGTGTCAAGATTCCATCTAATCCATTATGCTTAGCATCATCTCCTTACGCAAAAACCACATCATCAAAACATATACTTTACTTTATGCTAATGACAATAATATGTCATCCAACTAATATCAGTTCAGAAAATTGTTGCAACAGTGACTCTAGCAAACAATCCGTATCGATTATCAACAATGATGGACCTAGAGGGAGGGGGCGATCACCCTCCTACGATTTCAAAAACTCCGTTTATATACTAATATTAGCTATTGATTCTTTTTAAATTATACATATTCGCCTCCTCTAAGTCATAAAAAAGATTAAGCAGTTGGAATAACCATACATCTAACTCTATGAAAACATGGGGTTTGAACTATAAAATTTAACAATTTGGGCGGAAAAAATTTTTGATTTTTCACAACTGCGGTTCATAGAGTGTCTCACAATTCCTATTTTTTGTAATTCAACATGAATATTAGAAAATATTTTAATCATATATGTTTTTATGGTATTTTTAACATTTGATATTAGTAGAAATCAATGCTGTAGTTGATACATTCCTTTTAAAATTTTTGTCAGTATATATGTTTGGCCCCTATGTTAGAATTCTGGGTCCATCCTGGTTATCAACACTTCTAGGGCATGTTTGATTAAGAGGATTATAGCATAGGATTGGGATTGTTAGTCCATGGACTCACAATCTCATGTTTGATTGCAACTGTTTTTAACCAGATTACACGAACGGCGGACATTCAATTTGATGAAATTGGTGAATTTTTAATATTGAGAGGGGTTGGGATCATAATTTCAAGTATAAAAGAAACAAAACAAAACAAAATGAATACATAATAAATGGTTATCCCACTAATTTGATTAGATAACTAATATATGAATAAGGCCCTAGACTAATATATGAACCTTGAAGAGATCTGATTCCAATTCAAAAGATCTATAAATAAAAGATATTCTACAGCAAATGTTTCATATAACATATAAATATGCATTCACAACATAATCCCAAATTCACCTGATTTCATACAGTACCTACGGAAATGCACCATATTTACGAACCAATCACAAGCACACAAAACTTATAAAAATCAAATCAACTAGAGATGACCAATTATGACACGTACAACTTCAAAGAACATAATCAAACCTTACGAATTTCAATACATACACTAACCTGAGTTTGCTTGACCTTGACGAGAAGCTCTCTCTGAGCAGAGAACGCCTCCGCGAGAATCTTTGTCACATCCAACACTTGTCCCCCAATCTTCTCCGCAGAAGTCGAAACCCTCCCAACGTATTCCGCCATCAGATCGTCGAATGCGGTAATTGACGGATCCAGCGCCGTCGCATCTCCGCCGCTCTCTAGAGAAACTCCGGTCCGAAACCCGGCGGACAGCGCCTCGAGACGCACCACCGCCGATTCCAACCTCCCTATAAGCTTCTCATCCATGGCCCCCTCACTCTCTCTCTTGAAAAGTTTCTCTCTTTAGAATTTGCAGAAGGTGGTGTAGATCTGGATGTTGTTGTTGATGTTGCTTTTGCTTTTTGGTTTGAAACGCCGAAAGGAAGCGAAAAAGGTTGGTTTGGATCGTGCGTGGGAATATATGATGATGCTGGTGTGTGTAAAATGTGAATGGACCAGGGATTGAGCGGGATTGGGTTCGCAGTGAGTGCGTGTGTTTGTGGGGTACACGTGTCAGATGTACATTGAACTTTGGCGGTTTATCGAGAGTTCTTGTGACTTGTAAAACACCTGTACCTTTGTCTGTTTTTATTGATAAGTTATTAGTTGGCAAAAATGTTACAGGTTTTAAGAGTTGTATTAAAAATTTTATATGGATGTAATGTTTTGTGATTAGTGAAATAAATAGGGTAGATGAATTTGTTTTAGGAGATTAAGGAAGATGAGGAATATAATAAATTATGAATGGTAGAGAATCACGCGACGTCTCAGGAATCAATTAGCTTGCTTGATTTCATAATTAAATATTTATTTTTCAAAAAAATTAAAATTTGTTTTTTCTTCTTTTTTTAAATTTTTAGTAAATTTTTTTAATATTTTAAGTAATTTTTTAAATTTTCAGATATACCTCACATAAATACACTTAAAAAATATAATATTTATGAAAAAATTTACTAAATATAAAAAATATAAAAATTCAGTACATTTTAAAATATGTTTTTATAAATATTTTACTTGTTAGATATGTCTGAGTAAGGTATATTTAAAAAAGTAAAAAAAAATACTTAAAATTTTAAAATATTTACTAAAAACAAAAAAATATGAAAAACAAAAAATTCAATTTTTAGAAAATTGAATTTAAAAAATTAAAACCAAACACAGTGGATAATTTTTCATTTTTATTAGAGGGGATCTCTAAACTTTTCACCATTTTTTTTATTTAATTTAATTTTAAATTTAAGTAAAAAATAATTTGATATGAATTATTATAATTATTTTATTAAATTCTCCTCTTATTTTAAAGTTTCTTTCCCATCAAATTTATTGAAAAAAAATCATTTCTAATGTTTCATCTTTTAAATTTTTTTTTTTTTTTTTTTTTATAAAAGATTTGATGAGTGTAACAACCCTCGTACTGATTACCGATTAACCACCGAATTACGTACTGATTACTGTTAAACTGAACTGATAATGATTGATAATTGAATTAGCAAAGTCTTTGAATGGGTGATTGAAATCGAAACTGAAATTGAATAAGTTTAACTATTGAATTGCATATTGTATCTGTTTGAATGATTGATTACCTGTTTGAATTCATGTGTTTAAACTGCTAATTGAAGGCCTTATCGGCGGCCGAATTAGAAACCGTTTAGTGTTTTGGGATCAGTAGAATATTTGTGATTTAATGATATATTTATCTGAAAATCGATTAGGAATGATTAAATTAGATTAAAATGAACCAATCACAAGAGTTAGCTTAATTACCATCATGCCATTATGAGTGGGCCTTTGTTTATCCAATTCTATTGTGCCTTATACACTTAGAGATACATTTTGATCAGCCATTTCCTTCCCCCATAACCGACCTTAGAAGAGAAGTAGAGAGAATTGAGAGTGAGTTGAGTTCTTCTTGGAAATTGCTTGGAATTGGTGTATTACTTCGCATAATCTAGCCTCCACACCTTGAAATTGACACTCTAGGTAAGGAAATCATCTTCTTCTTGTTGTCTTTGAGCCTCATTTCGCATGGTTCATGCCCAATTAGAGAGCTAGGCCATGATTTAGTGCAAATATGTTGAATTGGACCTTGATTGTTTCATGCATGTTGAGTTTAGTGAGTTTGGAGTTGAGTTCTTGGCTAATGGTCACATGCATGTCCATGTTTGTATATTAGTCTATGTTTTCAAGTCGTTTTGAAAGATTGGAGCTTTTTGGAGCAAGATTTGAAGATTGAATTTGGTTAAAAACTCATGCATGTCATATTTACATGTTGTTCTTGAAAATTAGTTTGAAATTGAGTTTAATTGAAACACCCTTGGGCCTTGATTTCTTAAATTGAGCTTTAAAACGTGTTATTTTAGGTGTTTAAAAGAGTTTTCCAGAAAATGGGCCCAAGAGGATCGAATTGGGGGCATCAAACTTGAGTTTTGAACTTGGAACACAAACCTGGATTTTCCAGATTTTTGATGTCCGCTCGGCGGGAAGTCTTGCCGCGGGGAAAACATGCTCCGGCATTTTCTTGACTTGTTTCTGATCCGCTCGGCGGAGAAATCGAGCATCCAAAGATCTTCATCGATCACCGCCGGCGGAGGAATGTGCGCTCGAGCGGAGGATTGTGTGTCACGCTCGAGCGGGGACCTTTGTTTGCTTGTCCGCTCGAGCGGGGAAACCTGCGCTCGAGCGGAGGCCTTGTTTCATTGAAAATTCTGGAATTGCTTTCTGAGTGTATTTTCGCATCCTCATTCCATCCTAGGCATCCTTAGGCCTAGTTTAAGACATCTTAATGAGGATTTAGACATAGAACCACACCGAGGAAATTTAGGGATTTAATTATCATCCTTCCCAATTGTGAAACTTAGTGCGTGTTCTATTTGTTAACTGTTTAGGGTTGGCTCTCGGGGACGCGCTCTAGCTACTATTAGCCCAATCTCTGTGAGTAACAATTGTGTAAAGATATGTTCAAAATGGTTATCTTTTGAATACCGAACTGAATTGTTTATTGAACTGATATTGTTTACTGAATGAATGTATGTCCTGTATTTTGAACTATATTGTGGCATCCTTAGCACTTCTTTATTCTTATTCTGAGCTCTGTCGGTTCCCTTGTGGAACCATCATTCTTGTTGATGGCCATCATTCTTGTTGGATGCATTAAGACCCGGTCTTTTGGACCTCTTGTTTATAGGCTAATGGATGTACCACATATGTGATTGTGAAATCTTTGTTTAATGAACTGATTTCATTCTTGTAAGGACATTCATTCATAACCTCTTTCTGTTGTATGTTATTCACTTGGGCTTTAGCTCATTGTTTATATATATATGTAGGTTCTCAAGAACAGGGCCGGAGCTAGGGCGTGGGTTGGTCCCAGTTTGTCAAGCTTGACCTATGTGCCTCAACTGCGAGGTTAGAGTTGCCATGTTATGGCTTGGGTGTTTTTATTGTCTCCACCTATCTCCTCATTTGTTTTGTACTATTGTATAGGCATCTCATTTTACGTCTTGTTATCGAGGACTTGGTCCCGTCTTGAATGTTTGTAAATGATTGTATAGATCGTACTGTTTTGAACTGTATGAATGCATAAAAAATGTTTTTGGCATACAGATTTTCACAGCTCTATGGACACTAGTTATTTACTGTATTGGTTCCGGCCAATACATACTCTGTTAAGCGTATCCTTTATTCGGCGAGCCTTGGTAATCTCGGATTCTTGGCGATTCTGATGCTAAACCCATAGGGCCGGGTTTGGGTCGTGACAATGAGTTATCAATTTAATAACAAAAAAATAACTCTCTTTTGATTTGATAAACAATTGTTGAAAGAATTTTATATGACTTTTAATGTAAATTTGATCAAAGAAATAATAGAAGATTGGAGATACTGTAAGAGGATAGTTAATTTGGATTATGGTAACCGAGTACTTTTAGATGTGTATGTCTGTTTATTGTTTGTATTAGTATATTTTTATGTTAATAAACTTTAAAATTGTAAATAATTTTTTTTTTGTGTTTATATAAAATTACAAATAATTTGCTAAATTTATTAACTTTTGTAGTTAAATAAATTTTTTTTTTCACTTGTTTTGAATAATAAGTTTTTGTTAATTCATTTTCTTCGCTTCTTGAGTTATCACCAGCTACCTGTCACCACCTTCATATTTGATCACAATGGGTGACCTTCTCCAACCACATCTCTAAAGAGATCAAAATGTATACACTCATTGATGAGGGACAATCTAATTAGTACAAAATCTATATAATATGGCACAAGAATTTTTGAAAATGCCTCAAAATATGTTAGAGATACATTTGATTTCAATCGTTCAGATTATACTTATCAAGTAATCTAAAGGTCAAGATGAAATCTTTATTTTTACTTCTCTCGCACAAATATACGACTTTTTACTCTCTCTCTCTCTCTCTTCCACGTTAGACATATATTAATCTCTCTCTTGTTACATACTCCAGCAACCCTTCTTTATCTCCATTTTTCTTCCCCTTCTCTCAAGTTTCGGTTCTACAATATTAACGGGTGACACTCCTATGATCTTCAACTACGGTAGTTGTCTCTCGCTCTCTCTAATCTCTGTTATTTGACAATCCTATTTGTTCATTGCGAGGCCTTTAACAGTTTTAATTTCTCTTCAAACTATAAAATAGGATGCCCTATCTTTCTTTAACTATTTCAGAAAATTATCAAGTAAATGGGTGATTGAAAATGCCCTTTCTCTCTCTTCAAATGGGTTTCTCTCTAACCTGCGAAATGGGAATTTATTTTGGTTTTCTTCATCAATTACCCTATCTCTCTCTAAAATTTTGTAGGTTTCATCAACCTTTTGATTTGAGTTTCATCCTTTTACATTGATTGAAAATGCCCTCTCTCTCTCTCTCTTCAAATGAGTTTCTCTCTTTAACCTAGGAAAATGCTCATTTACTCAATAATTTTATTTTGGTTTCTCTCTCTAACCCAATGCCCTCTTCATCCTTTCACATTGATGATTGAAAATACCCTCTTCAAATGGGTTTCTCTCTCTAACTCAATCAGAAAATGCTCTCTTTCTTCAAATGGGTTTCTCTCTCTTCAAATTATAAAATATTAGTGGCTGGGCACACATGATATGTGTGTGCAAATAAAAAAAATATTATTTAAAAAAATGATTATACATCACAAACTTATTAAAAAAATAAATAGAGAACACTTACAATTTTGATATAAATAAAATAAAATAATAATTCTTAAACAAATAGTACTCTTCTTAAAAATTATAAATCCAAGATTCTTAGAATATTTATATTCAAATAGATTTGATATACATAAAGAAATATAAACAATTACATTGAATTTTTTTTGATATAGACGAAGTAAAATAATAGTTAAAAATTTTTCCCTAGGGAACTTGATAATATAATGAAACTTTTCATCTTCTTTTATTTTTTAATGAAGAAAATAAAAAGTATAATTAAATTAGTACACACAAATACAAAAATACAAACCCAAAACTGTTAAAATACTTACAATCAAAGAGATTTCTACAAAAAATAAAATAACCATAGCCAAAACCCATAAAAAAAACTATTTAAAAAAAAAAAAAAACCTTAAAAGCTGATGGGTCGTTGAACACACCCAAATTAAATACTAAACTATACCAAATTCTTTTAGAATAATGGCAAGTCCATGTATCGATCCACAGGGACTATTGTGAAATTAAACTAATTTAATTGTCAAATTCCTAAATTAATTTTGATAAAAAGATTGGTTGTTTATAATCTAATTTAATAACGAATAAATTAAACTAAGGAATTAAATTATCAATAATAAATGAAATTGGAAAAAAATCCTAGAGTAGAGAATTCACCACTAACCACATAATTAGGGTTTCCAATTGAAATCAATTATGCTATGGTTTGAACGGATTAATGTTTCGCAACTACAAGCTCGAAGCATTTGACAAAAAGATCATCGCATTCAATGTACGAGCACGAACCATCTCAAGTAATACGAATCGTTCACCCTAAACTAAGGTAGTGATACGACTCGTTCCTCGTAGCATGGTTCGTCTCATACCTTGAATGTGAAGGAATAGAAAACACATGTATGGATAACATTCAACAATCACAAAAAGTCAAATATTCGAAGGAATAATGAAAATTATATAAAAGAAACTTCTAAAACACCATACAAATGTTCAAAGTTTTACATAATTTAAAATAAAAAAGAAAACTAAATAATTACATGGTTAGGGTTTCATTAAAATCTTAGAAAAGGAGACTAGCCACTCATGGGGGAGTGGAATGAGGTAGATGGAGAAGGAACCACCATAGGAGACATCTTTGAAGCTTCTTGTTCCTTTCTCTTTCCCAAACCCTAGCCTCTCTCTTTAGGTCAAAACAATTTCAGAACCCTAGAAAAACCTTTTCCTTTTCTTTTTATACTTCTACTCCCTTCCAAACAGGTTTAAAATATCGGTTTGACTTTTTCAGAAAAAGTCAACTATGTTCAAATTTTGTCTTTTTGCCCATTTTATGCTTCGACGATGTACAACCTGATTGACATTCAACACACATAAAGTATATAGTTTAACCAGCAAGTGAAGTTAAGAGATTCTAATTAACGGCCTCAATGATGTACAATTCGACCTTAATCACATCCCCCAACTTACAACTTGCTAGTCCTCAAGCAAGTAAAATAAAATAAAATAAAATCTATCTATTTTCTCTTTCATGGGAAAAACGGTTACATTTAGCATATGCAACAAGCCTTTAAACCATAAGGTTATCCTAAGTGGACGAGTAAAGTCTCGTGAGGGTTTCCAGAAATGATACTCACAAACATTAATATATTCATATATACTCAATAACAAATGACTACACTACTCCACTTAACAATCAACTTATGTGCCACTACAGTGTGATATTGAGACATCATGAGTCATTAAAGGTACAGTGGACAAGCATGAAGGAACCTATTGAGTCAAAACCACAATTCAGTTAATACAAAAGTAAAGTCCCCTGTACTTGTGCATGCTAGTAAACAAGTTATGAGTACCCTTGGTGTAAAGTGCAATCTCCATATTAGTTAACTATTCACTATAATAGACCAGTGTAACTCATAATAACACCCAACATATACAGAAAAACTAACCTGTTGCAGCCAAGATTCTCAAAAGTAGTATTTATTTATTTATTTATTTTTAAATGACTGTGCAATGTCCTGATCCATTAAGCTTTCTAATCAACCCATATAACAAGTATTGGGCCAATGACTCCAAAACCAGACGGTTTTAGGGCACTAGGTGTAAAGACACCCCTACAGGCTTAATAACTCGAGTTGAAAAGGTTACGAATCCGAACAAGTCATTCTTCTTATTTTTCCTTAACTGTGCAATGTCCAAGTTCCTTAAGCTTTCTAATCAACCCATGTAGCAAGTTTTGGGCCAATGACTCCCAAACCAGACGGTTTTAGGGCATTAGGTGTAGAGACACCCTTACGGGCTTAATAACTCGAGTTAAAAAAGCTACAAATCCAAACAAGTCAAGTTTTTTTTTTTTTTTTTAAAGAATCTTGGCTCCTCATTTATTCTTTTCTGCAACTCTAGCTATTATCAATGATGTACACTAGGGATTATAATAAAAAGATCACCGCTATGATAGTGTGTTCATGTGAATTAAGTCATACTTATGACAAGTGTACTAAAATCACAAACACGAACAACTCTCCTCGTGCAAACATCGCATGCAAGTATCTACCCAATAAACCCTTTTCATACAAGTCTACTATGATCTCCAATTAACATATGCAAATATCATCACCCTACTAACAAAAAGTCACATCAAGTGAAGTAATGCAATCAAGTGAAACAGGTATAAGCATGAATTATGAGCCAAATAGAAATGCACAAAAGAAAATATAACCTTCATCCCCCAACTTGAATATGACATTGTCCTCAATGGAAAAGTAAAGAGAAATGTGAGAATATTACCAGAATTGTAGGTGCACATCCAGGTAGGTAGAGAGGAAATGCTAGGCAAACAAAGCTTGCATCAAATAGCACGTCTCAAAGGCTTCATCCTGAACCTGCTGCTGGTGCGCGAGCAGCTGGTCGAAGGTCGCCCGGGAATAGTCGCAATGCACCTGAAAATCCGTGCGCAACTCCATGAGACTGTAGTGATGATCACGAAGAGTACTGTGGACCTAATCCACAGAGTGCTGAAGGTGTAAGTACTCCTCGCGAGTCATGTACAGTGGATCCCCTTGAGAAGGCACGGGGGAAACAAGATGTGGTGGGTGGTCATGTACGGGCTCGTGGGCCTCATCAACTGGGGCACCAACCGGCTGCGGGATACGAGATATGCTATGTTGCCATTCCCGCTGGCCGAAAGTCGGATACCCTCTATCAATCTCCTTATCCTCAGCAATGTGGAGGCGGTTCAGCCCAAACACAAGTGTCAACAAATTAGCAAACGACAGTGGCCAAGTCAGGTTCTGCATAGGATCAGGCCGAACTGCCTCTCGTAGAAATTTCTGCAAGTGCATCAAGATGATATGCTCAAGCAGGACCTGATAGCCATACTGATACTCGTGTAGAACCCGAACAAACTCCAATCATCGCTCAGCTCGATGCCCAAGTGGAAGGACATTCTTATGGACCACGAAATCCAGGAATAGCAAGTGGCTTGGCAGCTTGCTCCGCCGCAAGCATGTGAAACTGAGGTCACCGTGGGCCCCCGGGAAGTATTGTTGGATGAGGCTATGGATGGGCTGTCGATCCTCAACTTCCGGGAAGGGCTGATATTCCGGCTTGGCGAAAAACCCTAACACTGTGGCAATCATGGATGAGGTGATGTGGATAACCTGACCATCAATGTTAGAGAACAGTCTAGCCTCGGTGGGTGACTTATATAGGTTATGGTAGAAGAGTCGTACCAGACGAGGATAAGTGGGCATTGTCACAGTGCAAACGCCCAACTGCTGCTGGAGTTGGAGCTGCTCAACGGCCCAAGTAGTGTCTGCCTCACCCTGAAAAAATTGCAGGTTGAACTTAGTGAGCTTGTGAAGAGGGCGTGAAGCCCACTCCGGCTGGAGTAAGTCACCTGGTGGTGGTGGCGAGGATGGTGGTAACGGTGGCGGTGGTGGCGCCGAAGAGGTGGAACCTCTGGCCTTTTGGAGGCCCGAGCAACACGTCGACTCATATCTTGCACACACCAAAAACAAATAGACATAAACCCGTGGAACTAATCATGAGAATAAAATAAAATATGAAAGCACAAGTTTGCCCACTAATGTATCACATGCAATTCCCACTTCTTTTTTATTTTTTTGGTAACGTAAAAACGAAAATAATTAATAAATGAATAAAAATGACATTAAATTAAATTAACTAAACTAGAAAATAAATTACACTAAACTAAACTAAACTATAAGATAAGTAAACTACAAAAGAGACTAAAGTATAGAATAAAATAACCTAAACTAAACACTTTTTTTTTTTTTGAAGAAAATAAAAACTCAACTACTTAATAATTAAATGAACAATGATATCAGAAAATAAGATAAAAATAAAATCACTAACTACACAAGTATAATAAAAATAAAAATAAAACCAAAATCCACTAACTAATTAAACTAACCAGAAACAGTACGAAACAATTTAAACTAAACAAATATATCAAATAAAAAAACTAAATTAGGATTATTGTTAGGACTATTATTTATTTATTTTTATTTTTTTCGAAAATTCCCGCACGTGCGCCAGAGATGGCCGCACATGCGGCGTTCATCTTCTCCAGAAGTAGATCGGTGTTGAAGTTTTATATATATATATATATTTTTCTTTTTAAAACAAACTAAGTAAACATGCATTCTACAACTCAGGAAAAACAAATAAAATTAAAACAAAATATAACATAAAAGAAAGAATGAACACTAAAAATAAAAATAAAATAAAAAGTACAGCACTTATGAACAAAATTTTTTTTTTTGAACACTAGATCACAAAAAATAAAACTACAATCAAAATCTCTACAAATTGATTCCTATAGCTACAAGTCTATACATAGAAGGAAAAAAATATACCTTGAAAAAGTGGAGAAAGAGAGAAAAAGAATGGAGATTCGCCGGAAAAAATGGTGGTCGCCAGAGTTTCGTCGGACGGAGAGGGGAGTGATGCCGGTGGTGGGATGATTGTGGTGAGGAAGAAGAAAGAAGGAGAAAAGAAAAGGAAGAAGAAGAAAGTGAAGAAGAAGGTGGGTTTGTTGTGAGAGAGAGAGAGAGAGAGAGGGAAATCTGAGAGTGAAAGGGATTGGGAGAGAGAGAGAGTTAGATAAGGTTTGTTTGATTTTTTTTTTTTTTAGTTCGAAAATAAATAAAAAAATAGAAAATAAAAATAAATAAATAAAACGATTTTTTTTTTGAAATTAAAAATAATTAAAAAGAAGAAGAAAACAATTTTTTTTTTTTCCGAAAATTCTCGCACGTGCGGGGCCTGGGCTGCACCCGCACGTGCAACTTGCCTCCGCACCTGCCCTCTGCACCTGCTTTTAAAGCAGAGTGCAACCTCTCAAATGCCAAACTTCCCGCACGTGCGGTGATTCTTGATCAATTTTTTTTTTTTTTTTTTTAAATCACGACGTACCTCACGTGCGGGGCCCAAGCCGCACGTGCGGCAATTCTCCTCCTCGCAGATTTTTTTTTTTTTTTATAATTTTTGTCGCCCCGTACGTGCGGGAGTCAAGCCACACGTGCGGCATGGTCCACGCCCCTCCGCCCGCACTTGCTTTTAAAGCAGGGGGCAAGCTCGAGTTTCACCAACTTGGCCACACGTGCGGGGCCCAAGCTGCACGTGCGGCGATTTCATTCCCCTTTTTTTTTTTTTTAGTGAACAAATATAACCAATTTTTTTTCATTATTATTTATTTATTTATTTTTAAAAAAATTGAACAAGTATAACACCTTTTTTTTTTAACACATAAAATAAACATGAAAGCATGCTTTTAAACACAGAAAATAAATATTTCTACCTTCAATTGACATCCGGAATAAAAATAGCACAAAAGAACATACGGAATGCCCCACTAAGTATAATCTTCACGCGAAAACCACGGGTACTACTTTTTTCGCTAACTGTGTTTGTAACTTTCCCTATTCTCTAACAAGGTGACAGATTAGGTTGATTCGGTATCTCGAATCGAGGCGTATAAAGCTACCTCAACCTATGGGGCTGCCATACAGAGTTCAAGCCGAGGTAGTTTTGAAGCAATCTCCACACCCCTGGGTATTTAAACCAGACTCTAGTCTCGGAAATCCCAAACCTTTGTGTTCTAGGCTTTGCCATTCGAACTCTAGTTTCCACCGTCTCAGTTAGTCTCCTAGGAACTCACTACAAACACGATTAGGTGGCTATACCAGACCGTCAGATGCCGTTCGGGCACGGCTAATACCAAAGGAGTTACACCTTTAGAGGATTTAAAGTCTCCTAGACGCAAGTAAAGCATGACGAGAACAAAGAAAAACAAAATAGTATAGAAGGGAAAGAAAAAAGAATAAGAAATTAATCCATTAATTGTAGTAAAATGGATCCATCAATGCAATGGACTCAATCATATCCCCATTCCCAATCCCCTCTATATATGGTTTCAATCTTTGGCCATTCACTTTGAAAGTGTGGCCAGTCTTTGGATCTCGCACCTCAACGGCGCCATGAATGAATGTCTCAACAACTACAAAGGGGCCATCCCATCTTGATCTTAGCTTACCCGGAAAGAGTCTCAATTTTGAATTAAAAAGCCACACTTTTTGGTCGGGTTCAAAGGATTTCCTATTAATGTGCTTGTCATGGAATTCTTTAGTCCGAGCTTTAAAAACTCTCGAACTCTCATATGCATCATTCCGGATTTCCTCTAACTCATTGAGTTGCAATTTCCAGTTGAGCCCAGCTGCGGCCATATCGAAGTTAAACTTCTTTATGGCCCACAATGCTCGGTGCTCAAGTTCAACCGAGAGATAGCAAGCTTTGCCGAACACCGCTTTATATGGTGACATCCCAATGGGTGTCTTATAAGCAGTGCGGTAAGCCCATAATACATCAATTAACCGTTGTGACCAATCTTTCTTATCCGGTCTCACCGTTTTCTCAATTATGTGCTTTACCTCCCTATTTGAGACTTCCACTTGGCCACTAGTTTGAGGGTGATATGGAGTGCCAACTTTATGAGTGATAGAGTATTTCTTAACTACCGACTCAAAGAACCGGTTACAAAAATGTGTACCCTGATCACTTATTATAGCTCTAGGAAACCCAAAACGACTAAAGATGTTTTCATGCAAAAACTTGATTACCACTCTATGATCGTTTATTCGGGTAGCTATTGCCTCCACTCACTTAGACATGTAATCTGCTGCCAAAAGAATGTACTCAAACCCGAATGACAACGGGAAAGGGCCCATAAAATTAATCCCCCACACATCAAATATTTCTACTACAAGAATAGGGGACATTGGCATCATGTCACGTCAAGACATCGAACCCATTTGCTGACAGCGCAAACAAGTTCTACAAAATTGATGGGCATCTTTAAAAATTGTAGGCCAATAAAAACCACTCTGTAAAATCTTGGCGGCCGTTTTATGCCCACTAAAATGACCGCCACATGCAGAAGAATAACAAAATGTAAGAATGCTATGCACCTCACTTTCCGGTACACACCGTCGGATCACTTGGTTGGAGCAATATTTAAACAACTCCGGATCCTCCCAAAAGTAATACCTGACCTACGAAAAGAATCGGTCTTTGTCTTGCTTAGACCAATTCTGTGGAATTTGCCCAATGGCCAAGTAATTCACAATATGTGCAAACCACGGGGGGCTCGCTTGTGACAGCTCAAAGAGTTGTTCGTTCGGAAACGAATCATGCAAAATAAGAGGGTCACTATTATACTTAACAAGGATTCGAGAGAGGTGATCCGCCACAACATTCTCAGATCCCTTCTTGTCACGGATCTCTAAATCAAATTCCTGAAGCAACAAAATCCATCTAATCAACCTAGGTTTAGTCTCTTTCTTAGATAGTAAATACCGCAAAGCGGCATGATCAGTGAAAACTATGACCTTGGAACCTAGGAGATAAGATCGGAATTTGTCTAAGGCAAAGACCACAGCTAGCAACTCTTTCTCGGTGGTAGTGTAATTCAATTGTGCATCCGAGAGAGTGCGACTAGCATAGTATATAGGAAATGGTGCCTTATTGACCCTTTGGCCTAACACAGCCCCGACAGCATAATCGGAGGCATCACACATGATTTCAAAAGGAAGCGACCAATCTGGTGATTTCATGATTGGGGCGGTGGTCAAGGCCATTCTTAGTGTTTCGAATGCCTTTGAGCATGCCTCATCAAAGACAAAAGGCACGTCCTTAACTAGTAAACTACACAAAGGACGTGATATCTTACTAAAGTCTTTGATGAATCTACGGTAAAAACCTGCATGCCCTAAGAAAGACCTAATTTGACGCACGAAATTGGGTGGAGGAAGGCCTGCAATGAGGTCAACCTTAGCCTTGTCAACCTCTATACCTCGAGGGGACACAATGTGTCCCAACACTATACCCTCACGAACCATAAAATGGCTCTTTTCCCAACTCAATATTAGATTTGCCTCAGTACATCGTTCTAACACTCTAGTCAAGTTTCTAAGGCATTCCTCAAAAGACGGTCCAAACACCGAAAAGTCATCCATAAAAACCTCTAAGAATTTCTCCACCATGTCGGAGACAATGGCCATCATACACCGTTGAAAGGTCGCCGATGCATTACATAGCCCGAAGGGCATGCGCCTGTAAGCAAAAGTGCCAAAAGGGCATGTGAATGTGGTCTTTTCCTGGTTAGCGGGGTACACCGGGACTTGATTATACCTCGAATAGCCATCAAGAAAACAATAGAAACCCTGCCCCGCTAACCGCTCTAGGATTTGGTCAATGAAAGGTAAGGGAAAATGGTCATTTCTAGTCGAGGAATTTAGTCTCCTACAATCAATACACACTCGCCACCCAGTAGTGGTTCGTGTGGAGACTAACTCTCCTCCCTCATTCTCAACAACAGTGATGCCCGATTTCTTGGGCACCACTTGCGTGGGACTCACCCACTTGCTAACTGAGATGGGGTATATGATACCCGCATCCAACAATTTCAATACCTCATTTTTCACCACCTCTTTCATGTTAGGATTCAGTCTCCGTTGCATTTCGCGAGAAGGTTTGGTGTCCTCCTCTAGATGTATATAATGCATGCACACGGAGGGATCTATCTCTTTCAAATCAGCCACTGACCACCCTATAGCACTCCGATGTGCCACGAGAACACTCATTAACTGACTCTCCTGCTCCGCAGTTAAGTCAGATGCAATGATAACTGATAAAGTCTCCTAAGGCCCTAAAAATGCATACTTGAGTGTGGCCAAAAGTGGTTTCAACTCAAGTGTAGGTGGTGTGACCAAAGATGGTGTGGCAAGCTCTCTCGACAGAGGAGGAAGTGACTCAAACTGGCCTTTCCATGGAGGAAAATCCAGTGTAGAAGAAGAATTAAGCAAGACATTTACCTTCTCAACTGACCCATCTATATCAAAATCTTCAAACCCAAAATGAGCTAGACAAGCCTCTAAAGGGTCCTCTACAAGAATGGAGGGCAAAGCCTCCTCAACAATCTCATCCACAACATCCACTAATAAGCACTCCTCTCTCTCATGAGGTTGTTGTGATGCTTGGAAAACATTAAGTTTCACTTGCATGTTACCAAATGAAACTTCCATAACCCTGGTCCAACAATTAATGCATGCATTGGCCGTAGCCAAGAAAGGTCGACCCAAAATCACCGAGATTTGTTTCCTAGGACTGGCTACCGGTTCCATATCTAAAACCAAAAAGTCAACAGGGAAGTAAAACCTATCAACCTTAACTAGCACATCCTCAATCATGCCTCGTGGCACTTTGAGGGACCGGTCAGCCAACTGAAGAGTAACAGTAGTGGGCTTCAACTCGCCAAGCCCAAATTCCTCGCATTACGTAGTACGGCAACAAATTAACACTAGCCCCTAAATCCAATAAGGCCCTATCAATGAAGTGGTCCCCTATAATGCATGCAATGGTTGGGGCACCTGGGTCCTTAAGCTTAGGAGGTGTGTCATTCAACAAGATGGAGCTTACTTGCTCCATGAGTAGGACCTTTTGGGACACATGTGTCCTAGATTTACGCTTTTGCGTACAAAGATCCTTCAGAAATTTGGCATATGATGGTACTTGCTTAATTGCCTCCAACAGGGGGAGGTTGATTTTTACCTGTTTAAAGACCTCCATCATTGCCTCCATAGATGCCGCCTTCTTATTAAAAGGGGACGGTGTATCAAGGCACTGGGGAAAGGGTGCCTTAGGCACATATAGTGCCTTGGGCTCAAGTGAAGTACTAGGGACTAAATCATCCCTCTTAAGTGTTTTCCCCCTCACCCTTGCTCTCACTAGGTGAACCACCGTGGTCACCCTTTCTAACTCTAGTTACATCAGACGCAACTGACTGAGGCTCTAACTTCCTACCACTTCTTAAAGCAACCACCACTTGCATTTGCTCATGTTGCTTTCCATTCTCCCCCAAACTCTCTACCCCGTATTGTCCCTTAGGGTTGGCCACAGTTTGACTTGGTAATTTTCCCTCCTCTCTCCGATTCATGTTGTTAGCCATTTGACCCAATTGGGTCTCTATCTTGGCAATAGAGTAAGTGTGGGAGTGAACGAACGGTGCTAACCCCTTAAGTTCTGAGAGAACTTCCAACACCTGAGTCTCAAAGGCAGAGTTACCTTGAGGAATAGGCGGAGGTTGTGGTTGTGGTTGTCGGTACGGTTGTGGGGATCTATAAGGTTGCGGTGGTCGGTAAGATGATTGGTTGGCAAAATTATTGAAATTCTGCCTTGGTGGTGGAGGATTGTAAGAAGTGCCTTGTGAATGGGGTTTCCATGAGAAATTATGGTGATTTCTCCATCCCGGATTGTATGTGTTGGAGTATGGATCATTACCCGGGTTGGAGAATCCTTGAGCTACATTCACATGCTCTTGGACTAACTCCGGAAATTGTGATGCCGAAGGGCACTCACTCAAGTCATGAGCAGGGCTCGCACAAATAACACATTCCTCGCGAAATTGAGGCTAATCTTGCTGGGTAGGGGCATGTCCCGTAGCTAATAATTGATCCATCTTGCGGGATAATGCCTCTACTTGTTGGGCTAACTCTAGGTTTTGCTCGACCTCATAAATGCCCCCACTTTTCGGGGCTCTAACTACGGGTTGCCGGACTTGCCGGGCTGCGGAGGCATGGTGAAGGGAATTATCACTTAAGTTCTCAAACAATTGCTATGCCTTGTCATCATTTTTAGACATAAATGTCCTACCACAGGACTAATCCACCATTTGGCGGTGTGGCTCAGTTAAGCTATAATAGAATGTTTGAACAAGTTGCCAATCAGGCACTTGGTGGTGGGGACACTGTTGGAGAAGGTCTCTAAGTCTTTCCCACGTCTCATGGAATTGCTTGCCATCCATTTGAGCAAAGTTTGTGATGGCTCGCCTAAGTTGGTTGGTTTTACCTATGGGAAAGTACTTCTCCAAGAACCGTTGCTGTAATTGGTCCCAAGTTGTGATTGAATTAGCAGGTAAAGAATTTAGCCAATGTTTGGCTTTATCCTTTAATGAGAATGGAAACAATCGCAACATTAAGGCCTCATTTGTGAAATTCTGGATCCTTACTGTGGAGCAAATTTCCAGAAATTCATTCAAATGCTTATAAGGGTCATCATGAGTTAGTCCATGGAATGATGGGAGCATTTGTATGGTGCTGGACTTAATCTCATAATGAGCAGCAGTGGTGTTGGGCAATTGGATGCATGATGGTGATGTATATGCAGTGGGTGTAAAATAATCCTTAAGGGTCTGGTTAGGCACATTCGGGACATTAGGATCTGCCATCTTTAATGGCTCAATGTATGGATATGAATACTCAAGCCTAGGAACACGAGCATAAGCCTTAAGTCTCCTAAGGGTCCTTTCTAGTTCAAGGTCCAAACACCACAATTCAGGGCGACAAGAACGACACCCATGCATACACTACCCACACACACACAATAAGTTCGACTCGGTGCACTAAGTTACGAAAGCAGAATACTAAAAGAGAAATACTTACAACGGTTTAACGAAAACGCTTTACTCGTCTTGCGGATGCTTGGCGTGTAGACGTTGTCTTCAACCCCCAATTGAGCTTTAACTTTCGTTTTAGCACTTTAGTGCTTTGCTTGTGAGTGTTTGCTTCTGTTTACTCACTTTAGTACTGCGGTTTTTTTTTTATTTTTTTTTAAGCTCAGCTGCGCTCCGCTTGCACTTCAATGATAGCTCCAATTTCAAACACTCTGCACACTTAGCAACACCAAAAGCATAAAATCCTAAACTAAAAATTAAAATAAGAATATAACTTTAAATTAACTAATTTCGCCATAAGTTCCCGGCAATGGCGCCAAAATTTGATGGGTCGTTGAACACACCCAAATTAAATACTAAACTATACCAAATTCTTTCAGAATAATGACAAGTTCAGGTATCGATCCACAGGGACTATTGTGAAATTAAACTAATTTAATTGTCAAATTCCTAAATTAATTTTGATAAAAAGATTGGTTGTTTATAACCTAATTTAATAACGAATAAATTAAACTAAGGAATTAAATTATCAATAATAAATGAAATTGGGTTTACTGAATTAGGGAAAAATCCTAGAGTAGAGAATTCATCAATAACCACATAATTAGGGTTTCCAATTGAAATCAATTATGCTATGGTTTGAACGGATTAATGTTTCGCAACTACAAGCTCGAAGCATTTGACAAGAAGATCATCACATTCAATGTACGAGCACGAACCATCTCAAGTAGTACAAATCGTTCACTCTAAACTAAGGTAGTGATACGACTCGTTCCTCGTAGCATGGTTCGTCTCATACCTTGAATGTGAAGGAATAGAAAACACATGTATGGATAACATTCAACAATCACAAAAAGTCAAATATTCGAAGGAATAATGAAAATTATATAAAAAAAACTTCTAAAACACCATACAAATGTTCAAACCTTTACATAATTTAAAATCAAAAAGAAAACTAAATAATTACATAGCTAGGGTTTCATCAAAACCCTAGAAAAGGAGACTAGCCACTCATAGAGGAGTGGGAGGAGGTAGATGGAGAAGGAACCACCATGGGAGACATCTTTGAAGCTTCTTGTTCCTTTTTCTTTCCCAAACCCTAGCCTCTCTCTTTAGGTCAAAACAATTTCAGAACCCTAGAAAAGCCTTTTCCTTTTGTTTTTATACTTCTACTCCTTTCCAAACAGGTTTAAAGCATCGGTTTGACTTTTTCAGAAAAGTCAACTCTGTCCAAATTTTGTCTTTTTGCCCATTTTATGCTCCGACGATGTACAACCTGATTGGCATTCAACACACATAAAGTATACAGTTTGACCAGCAAGTGAAGTTAAGAGATTCTAATTAACGGCCTTAATGATATACAATTCGGCCTTAGTCAAAAGCACTGGACACCCAAAAAAAAGTTACGTGAACAAACAAATCAAATTTTAAAAAATAGAATTTATATATAAAAAACAAACAAAAGCTTAAAATGGTGAAATAGAAACAAAAAAATTTGAATATAATTTTTTTATAAAAAAATAATATAAAAACATAAAAATACATAAAATAGAAAAAATACAAACTCGATTCTTATAACACTTGTAATCAAAGAGATTTTATAAAAAATGAAACAATTTTTTATTTTTTTGATTTAGACTAAAAATGGTTCCTATTTAAAACCCAATCCCCCTCAGTCCTGTGTCATTTGATAAAGTTGAAAATGATACAAAATTAAACACATTTTGAAGTTAATTAAGTTTTTAATGTAAGGTTGAAGAATCTATTAATATACACATTCATATATAGAAAAGGCAAGAGTACCAACATACATCATCAATTCTTACATACATATATAAATTGATGGACCCATATACATGCATTAAAAATAAATTAAAAAAAAAAAAAACAAATTGGCATTGATATACCATAGTAAGCTTGGCATTGAACAAGCCTTCAGAGTAAGCGCCCTCAGCAGGAGACCTGTTCTCAATTGCAAAGATATCATCTTTGTACCACAATAACAGTATAGTCTTCCCATCCTAAACTATCACCTGCCACTCTCCCTTCGGCAACATCGCCACTGGCACTATCGGCACCCAGTTCTTCGCCTTTTCATCACTCACATCATCTCCGCCGCCCTTGTCCTCGGCCACTGAGACTTCAGTAGCCTTACACGTAATTTTACGAAGAGAGATTGGAGATGAAATCAAAGGTAAGGGGTTTACTGGGGTGGTGGTTGGGTGGCACAACGGCAGTAATAGCGGTAGTTTCCAGCAATGCGGTGGCGAAGGGAAGAAGAGGACTCTGGAAGTGAGCTTTGGAGATGCGGTGGCCATGGATTATTTGAGGGTGGTAGAGAGAGAAAGCTCTAAGCTAAGAAATGTGAGAACAAAGAGAAGAGAGAGAGAGACGGGGGGACAGAAAAAAGAAATTGAGTATTGGGTAGTTGATTAAGGAAGAAAGTGACACACGTGGGATGTGTGTTTTTTTTTATTCAAATCACATAAATTCCACGTGGCAGCACATGGTGGAGGCTTCAAGAGGCCAAATTCAAGCCTTACTTAATATAATAGTATAGATGATTCGGGTTTCATCCTTTTGATTTTCTTTATCAACTATCCTATCTTTCTCTAAAAATTTGTTGGTATTATCAACTTTTTTATTTTAGTTTTATGATTTGGGTTTCATCTTTTTATGTTGATAAATTGATCCCATTTTTATGTTGATGAATTGATTACATAGTATTGTTCCTCATTTTCCAGTTTTGGGCAATAAAAATTACGCAATTTGATTTTTTTATTTTTATTTTAAAATGAAAATCAAAGTATCAAATTATAATATGATCAGGCCTTTATTGTTTCCAACCACTTTGGATCATGCTAAGCGTTGTTTGGATGGCCATCACAAGATTATTAAGTGGTTGTTTAGGATTCATTTTTTTTTTTAAATTAATGCGTTTAAAAAATTATTTTTTTAGTGAGTGAAACATGCTAATGTGATTTTTTTATTTTATTTATTTATTTTTAATTCATAACAACTGATTTGGTGGCTTTTGAGTTTTTGACTTTTTAGCCTATTTATTGTCAAACGCATCCTTAATTTTCAATTCACATCATTAGTTTTGTTTAATTTCTTACCCTTTTTTTTTCCTTCTCTTTTTCAAAGCAATGGGTTCTCTGCATCGTTTGTATTTTTTTAAATCATCTATTTGACGTGATATTATTCATTAGTTTTTAGGTGGATAACATAAATTCTGCAATGGCAAAGCGAGCTTGAGTTGACGGTATTGTGTGTATTGCTTTAGTTGCCTTCTTCAAATTTATATGTATGTATTCAAATTTATTGCTTCATTGTTATGGTTGTTTGGTGATTTTTTTTTTTTAAAATTTCTTTTTATATGTTTTTTTTGTGCATAAATTTCAATTTCAATTTGGACTCTCTAGGTGATAAATGGTGAACTTCATAATTTTGGGTTTCATCTTTTTATGTTGATAAATTATTGAATTTCATTATGTTTTTTTTTTTAAAACATAATTATTATTAATGATCATGGCATGTTTAGAAAAACACAATAGATTTTGCATAAGTGGGACTTTTGTCCCTACTAAATATGAGTATCTCAGTGTTTCTCTAATTCGTAAATAACTATTTTCCTACCCTTAATGTTTATATTTTTATAAATTCCCACCAAACTTCTCACTAAAATTGCAAGGTAAGCCCCCTTTTTTTTTGTGTTTTTATTACTATTATCTTAATTATTATCTTAAATGTTTATATCTTAATTATATCTATCCATGATAGTTATTTACCAATGGTTTTATTATCCAAATAAATTCAACCGAATGTACAAGTGAAGGTTTTTGAAAATGTCTAATTTGTCTTAGAGGGATATATTTTGTATGCGTTTTTATAACTTATTTACGTTTAACTTGATCAAAAATTATGGTTTTTTTTTTAAATTCTTAAAAACATAATTATTATTAATGATCATGGCATGTTTAGAAAAACACAATAGATTTTGCATACTAAATTCATCGATGTGAGCGTCTCAATGTTTTCTTAATTCGTAGATGATTGTTTCCCTACTCTTAATGGTTGCATTTTTTATGTGTTTTTTTATTTTTATCTCTTTTCATCTTGATTGTAACCAGTTAAGTATTTAAATTAAATTTTGGATTTTTTTATCCGATTTGCTACCAATGGTTTTATTATCCAAAAAAATTCAACCAAATGTACAATTGATTTGGGAAAAAATATTTGATTTCCATATATGGTTGTTAATTTTTGTTTAAGGTTGTATGAAAATTCTCAAAAATGTACAATTGATTTAGTATCGCTTTTTTGTTTCTTAGTGTAACCAAATACTTGTAGGTTGAGGCATACACATATTTTGTAAAGCTTTAACTGACTCTTTTGTAAAACATACATATATGATCTACTCAAGTGTATGGCAATATAATATTTGTTTTGTTCATGTAGTTATAATTTGATTGGCAATAGTAGTACTATCAGGTGTACATTGTTTGGTATTTAATTAATTAATTTATTTATTTTAAGATTGTAAACTATTAGCTGGTGTGCATGCATTTGTTTTTAGATTGCAGTGCACTAGTTAGTATGTATTGATTTATTTGATTTGTTTAGAATTGCAGAGTATAGGTTCCTGGTACATTGTTTGATGTTTAATTTTCAATTTAATTTGTGGAGATCACATAGCACTTGTTGGTGTGCTTTATTTGGTGTTTAGTATTTATTTATTTATTTTTATTATAAAGCGTTAACAAGTGTACAATAGTTTTAATTTGTGTGTTTTGTCTAGTGTTTACAATTTTTTCTTAACTTGCTTCGCAGGTACGCTTTCACTATTTTGATTTACAATATGTTGTTATTTTTATTTCAATTCTGTAGAGCGTGTGGTACATGTAGAATTGTTAAAAGTTCTTTGAGAAAAATAATATTTCTTTTATATTATTTCAATGTCTTTATCAAATTTTAACATGATACGTATAAATTACAATAGTATTTTCATCTCAACATAATTTATACCGTACCTTCAGATACGGACATCCACTAGTTGTTATACAAAAAATCAATACATTCAACATTTTTATCATTTAGGATGCTTCACCATTCAAATGGTAAAAATGTTTCCATCTATATAACAATGGAAGGCTTCATTTGAAAATGTCTTTCAAATTAATGGTCCAGATCTGTCTAATATAAAAGCAATGGCTCGGATTTATTTTCAAAAATATCTCTCTCACAAACAATCTTCAATGGTCCAGATTTGTCTAATTTAAAAATAATGGCTGAGATTCAATGGCTTAGATTTATCTAAGAAATAATTCAATGGTCCAAATTTGTTTAACTATCAACTCTTACCAACCATTGCACTTCACATCATATGTATGTATGAACAAAGCTCTGAAGAATGAAGCTCTGAAGAATGAAGCTTTGAAGAAGGAACAAGCTCTGAAGAAAGCTCTCTCAATAAGGATGAACAAAGAACTCTTATCTCCTCACATTCTTTTTGTTTTTCCATTCATTTTTTTACCTCTATTTTTTTTTTCCCAATTCGTAGCTCTTTTTTTTTCATCATCCCGTCATCCCCACCCATCCAACTTTTCAATCTTTATATCACGATTACACCTTCAATTTGAGAGAGCTTTTCCCTGGCTTCACCCATTGTTTTGCTCTTTCCTACTCTTCCCTAGCTTCACCCATTGTTTTTTTTTCTAAAGCAAAAAAAACAAAAAAAAAATTTATGTGTTGTGCTTTTTTTTTTTAGTTCTTTTTTTGGTTCTATTTTTTCAATTAAATGAGTTAATGTTAACATTAATTGGATTAAGGTTTTCTTTGATAATCAATAGGGTTTCAACACCCACTTCTCTCTCTATCAAATGGGTTGAGCTTTCAACACCCATTTCATGTAAACAATTATTTTTATTTCATCTTAATGAGCTTTCAAAAAAATTGACTTAATGTTAATATTAATTGGTTGAGATTCTCTTTAATGTTAACAGCCACTTCTCTCTCTATCAAATGGGGGTTAAGGAAAAATGGATTTCATGTGAAGAATCATTTTTATTTCATCTTAGTCAAGTGGGTTGAGACTCTCTTTAATTACCAATGGTCATATTTTTATTCGCCAAACATGAAAATAGATTTGTATACGCTTTTAGTATTGAGGGATACTCTTAATTAATGTTAACATTAATTGGGTTGACAAAATGACGGTTCGTCATAATTTTTTATTTTTGTGATTTTGATTTTGTTCTTTTTCAATTTCTTGTTTGATTTCTGATTGTGTTTTGTTCTTACTTGTAGATTGCTATTTCTCTACTGGTTAGTACTTTGATCTCTCTTTTTTTGGATTCTCTCTCTATCTGTTTTTTTTTCCCCTCTTCTTAGTTTGGTTGTTGATTGTTAAGAGAGAGAGGAAAAGGAAGTTTGAATCTTATGCATTGTTGTTTGGTATCTGAGAAAAATGAAGGAAAAGGAAATTGAAAGTTTTGAACTTTCTTCACCATTTCACTACTTATAAAACATATAATTAAAAATAAATAAATAAATAGAACTTTTGAATGGAAAGTATGAAAAAATGGGTTAAGGAAAAATGAGTTCACGATTCAAATGAGGGTTAACGGAAAATGGGTTTCATGAAAACAATCATTTTTATTTCATCTTAATGGATTGAGGTTCCAAAAAAACTCTGAGTTATTATTAACATTAATTAGATTGAGGTTCTCTTTAATAATCAGTGGGGTTTTAACAACCACTTCTCTCTCTCTATCAAATGGGGGTCAAGGAAAAATGGATTTCATGTTAAGAATCATTTTTATTTCATCCAAGTGAAATGGGTTGAGGCTCTCTTTAATTATCAATAGTCATATTTTTACTCAACAAACATAAAAATGGATTCGTATTCATTTTTAGCGTTGAGGAGTGCACTTAATTAACATTAATTGGATTGAGATTCTCTTTAATAATTGATGGGGTTTTAACACCCACTTCTCTCTCTCTCTTCTCAAATGGGGGTTAAGGAAAACTAAGTTTCATGTCAACAATCATTTTTATTTCATCTTAATTAAATGAGTTGAGGTTCTCATTAATCATTAATAGTCATATTCTTACTCATCAAACATGAAAATAGATACGTATACATTTTTAGGGTTTAGGTTTAATTTTGCTTCTCAATCCATAAGAATTAACTATTGTCAATGCATAATTATTATATAGAATCAACCACAAAATCATGTATTGCAATAGTTCTACATTTTGGCCAATAGAGAAAAATGATGAAGATTTCTATGAGAGTATTTAATTTTTCTTCTATCATTTTTAATGTGTATTGAAAACATAAAAAAAATATAATGTAATAGGTCTTTTCTTTTTTTCCCCCCCTTAGGTAGCATTTGGATTTAGAATTTGAAGGGAATTTGTTGACTAAAAGAAAAAGGGAACATTTGATAACCCTTTTTATTTGATGAGCCTTTTTTTTTTTTTTTAGTGAACTGTTTTTAATTTGGTTTTTTATTGAACTGCTATTTTAAAAGGTTTAGGCTTCTCCCTCTCTTAAAAAAGTCCAGTTTATTTAGTTTTTTAAATTTTGTTTTTGGACTTTTTCAAAAAAACAAATTACTTTTTAGATGTTTATCAAAACTTTTGAAAAAACTTAAACTTATTTTAAAAAAAATTTTTAATATTTTTTTTTATGATTTTTATAAGAGTATTACTCCTTGTTTTTTTTTTTTTTTTAATATGATTTTTATCAGAGTATTACTCCTTGGAGTAAATAAGCTACTATGTAATATAATTTTCTATGATGTGTATTAAAAAAGGCATTTGTAATTATATAGATAAGGTAAAAGATATTTGTAATTATCTAGTTACAGTGTGGTGAGACTTTTATCAATTTTTATTGTAGTTTTTTACTCTTTTTTTTTACATTTTAAAATGAAAAATTAGTAATTAAATTCCTATATTAACGTTTTGCTAAAATTTTATTCATAAGTAGTATAATTTATATTTTTTTATAATTTACTCTCTTTTTTTTTTTGGTTTTTTTGGTAGTATACATGAGTTGTTAGTAGAAAAAGTGGACAATACAATCCATAAGAATTAACCGTTGTCAACGCATAATTATTATATAGAATCAACCACAAAATCATGCATTGAAATAGTTCTACATTTTGGCCAATAGAGAAAAATGATGAAGATTTCTATGAGAGTATTTAATTTTTCTTCTATCCTTTTTAATGTATATTGAAGACATAAAAAAAATTATAATTTTTGTTCTATTCTGTAGTAGTTTAGTTTCCCCATCTGTGATATTCATGCACAAGCGAACTTCTTAAAGTAGGTTGTTAACTAAAATATGTTATGAGGTTGTTAATTATGTGACAATTAATTTTTCTTTATGACAATTATTAAACCTCATTCTGCCTTTTTACAGTTACATTTCATGTCAACAATTATTTTTATTTCATCTTAATCAAATGGGTTGAGCTTCTCATTAATCATCAATGGTAATATTCTTACTCATCAAACATGAAAATAGATTCATATATAATGTTGAGGAGTGCTCTTACTAACTGTGTTTTTCTTTTTATCCTCTGTCTCAGATTTTTTTAATTTTGCTTCTCAAGCAGATACTCAGGTTATGAAGTCTCTCCCTTGCAATTCTTTAGTAGTTCCTTACTTTCTTTCTTGAATTGCAATGGGTTAATTAATATTTTGGGTTAATGAATGAACTCTCCCAGATTTCTTTAATGCTTTGGAATTTTCATGTTTGGTCTTGGAATTTTCAATAACTAGATTAAACATTAAGCTTTTAATGTTTGGTTTAGAAAGAAGTCTAATATAGTGTGTATAGTTATGTATCTTGGTATAAAGTTGTTAAATTTCTAGAAATTATGTGGCATGTTTGTTGTGAATAATAGGAATGTATGATGAATTATGTGAATACTTATGGTTTTTTTTTTAAAATAATGATATACAAGTCTGTGGGGGCATATTTTGTGAATAACAACACGTGGCCGAGGCGACGCCGACGTGTCAGCGAGAGTGCCATGTGGCTTGGTCATGTGTGAGATAATCTCGGCTAGGCCGAGGTTATCTTCGGAGATATCAAAATCTGAGATAAGCGGATAAGGGACAAGAGTCCTAGAATGGGGGAGGATCTCAGTCTGGATATAGATAAAGCTCATAGGGAGTTTATCTCTATCTAATTGGGAGCCTGAGATGAGCATTGAGCCAAAGTCCACTGAAGCTAGGCTTCTACAAGAATCAAGTTAATGCTGGCTATAAAAGTAAGGCACCATCGTGGGTCGAAGGTAAACCTTTTATGTTTTGTCAAGTGAGTTAAGCACTATTTGCTATCTTTAAGAGATAATTACTAACTTGATCGTCAGAGTGGCCCCGAGTGGATGAACCATCGTCGGATTCTTATCTTTCTGTAACAAGTTGTTTGGGCTTAATGTATTATGCCGATACTCTCCAGCTAATATCCCTATTTGGTTGTGTGGTCGGAAATCGGCACTGATAATTTGGCGCCGTTTGTGGGAATGTAAGGAGAATAAATGGCCAACGATGGACAAAAAGAAAAGATTGAGGAAGTGATAAACATGCCGATCCTAACATGGAAGAGGAGAATCCTAATAAAGGACCACGGGATCAGAATCCCGCAGAGAAGGACGTCGGCTAAGAGAGAGACCAACCGAAGAAAGTAGACCGAGACGAATACTATTATGAAAGCGACCTCCAAGTATAGAAAGATAGATACCTGAGGAGGGATAGCGAGGTGAAAGAAATGGCAAACAAGTTAGCAGACCTACAATCGGTTGTCAACTTCATGATGCAGAACAACGTTATGCAACCACCGTTTCCATTGAAGGATACGTCGATTCAATGACGAGAACGATGACGAAGAAGGCGTAGCGGTCAGCACGACAAGGTAAAAGAACGCTCACATCAGCCTTCACAGGATGCCGGGTGAGCAGAGTCAATGAGAGGGGAATCACAGAGGACAACTCATACCAAAGGAACTTATGTCAAGGAACATCAGCATGTCCAAGGAAAGGAACTTTGTTTTGACACGATGAATGAGGAGATGACTCATAACAACACCGGGAGCAGCGCATCCAAAAGGCTGAAATCTGTTGATAGTCGAGCTCCTGGTCGGACTAAGGAAGATTTGAGGAACTACCTTCAGAGAAAGCGGCAAGACGCCGAGGTTACATCTCCGGTCAAGCTGAGAACACCGTTCTTAGTGGAGTTGGATAAGTTTGAGGCCCCAAAAAGGTTCCACATGCCGAGGTTCTAGATATATGACGGTAAGTTAGATCTGAACTTTCACGTCGGCTTATACCAGAATTCAATGGCCTTATATATTGGGAACGAACCGTTACTGTGCAAGGTATTCCCCTCATCCTTTGGGGAAATTGCATAAAATTGATTTCACCAGTTACTGAAAAGAACTGTAAAGAGTTAGGATGGCCTGGCCGAGATGTTTGTGGCCAGGTTTGTTAGAAAAAAATTATAGCTGTTGAGGGTAGACTCCCTAATGGCTCTGAAAATTGGCGAGGGTAAAAGCCTCAGGGCTTATGCCAAAAGGTATTACGAGGTGTTCAACCAAATACCAGGATACAACCAAGAGTTGGCGGTCGTATCTTTTAAGAACGACCTGGAGGATGACTGCATGCTTCGAAAGTCACTGGCAAAGACTTTGCCAAAGAGTATGGAGAAGCTCATGGCTAGGATCGAGAAGTATGCGAGAACAGAAGAAGATATGCCAGGAACGGCTCGCCGAAGCGAGGCTGAAGTAAGACAAATTTTAATAGACAAGAAATAGGACTGAGGGCTGCACAGGCAGTCACCACTGTGTTTCGGATTCCGATTTATAAAGTCCTAGAAAGGATCAAGAACCAGCCATACTATAGAGTAGCCAAGAAGATTCCTGGTGAATTTATGGAAAGAAGCCTTGGGAAGCACTGTGCCTACCACAATGAGGATGGGCACCTGACTCAGGATTGTAGAGCCCTAAAAGCACATTTGGAAGATCTAGTAAGACAAGGTCACTTAAGGGACCAAGTAGATGAGGCCAGAATGAGGGAAGAACAGGCAAGGCTGCCCCAGGCACTGGCAACACTACCTCCACCAAAGATCAGAATCAAGAATCGCAGGCAGACGACTGTCACGACCCAAACCCAGCCCTATGGGTTTAGCATCAGAATCGCCAAGAATCCGAGATTACCAAAGGCTTTAGCTTAAACAGATGTCTGATTAAGCCAATATCTGATAAATCACTAGTGTCCATTAAGCTGTGGAAATCTGTATGCCAAAAACATTTTTTATGCATTCATACAGTTCAAAACAGTACTGTCTATACAATCATATCTGATCAAGGTCGAGGATCGAATCCTCGATAACTTGATAAAGTGAAACAGTCTATACAAAAGTACAATACAGTGAGGAGACCGACGGGGGACACAAAAACACCCCAAGCCATAGCATGGCAACTTGGAACCTCGCAGTGAGGCACATAGGCTGGCTTGACAAAACTGGGGACCAATCCCACGCTCCTAGCTCCGATCTGGCTGCTGAGAACCTACATATATATAAACAGTGAGCTAAAGCCCAGTGAATAACATAACGTGTAAAGAGGTTATGAATGAATGTCCTTACAGTAATGAAATCAATTCATTATACAGTATTTCAATCTTTCAGTATTTCAGTCAATCAGTACTTCAATCAATCAGTCATATGTGGTACATCCATTAGCCTATAAACAGTAGGTCCAAAAGGACCGGGCCTTAACAGACCCAACAATAATGATGGCCATCAATCGATAAACAATATGGTTCCACGAGGAAACCGACAGAGCTCTGTAACAGTCAATAACAGTGGGTGCTAAGGATGCCACTGTCTGATTGAAATCTGAGACATACATTCATTCAATAAACAATATCAGTTCAATAAACAGTTCAGTTCAGTATTCAAAATATAACCATTTTGAACATATCTTTACACAATCTGTTACTCACAGAGATTGGGCTAATAGCAGCTAGAGCGCGTCCCCGAGAGCCAACCCTAAACAGTTAACAAATAGAACACACACTAAGTTCACAGTCGAAAGGATGATAATTAAATCCCTAAATTCCCTCGGTGTGGTTCTATGTCTAAATCCTCATTAAGATGTCTTCAACTAGGCCTAAGAATGCCTAGGATGGGATGAGGATGCAAAGATGTGCACAGAAATCAGTTTCAGAATTTTCAATGAAACAGGGTCCCCGCCGATGAGTTTCGCCGAGCGGCATGCAAACAAAGGGACCCGCTCGAGCGTCAACTTACCCGCTCGAGCGGACTGATGGACAATGCAAAGTACTGGATGCGCGATTTCTCCGCTCGAGCGTGAAACTCTCCGCTCGAGCGGATCAGAAACAATTCAAGAAAATCTTTGGGAGCAAGAATTCCGCCGGCGGCACTTCCCGCTCGGACGGCCAAAATCTGGAAAATCCATATTCAACCTCCAAGTTCCAAATCAAGTTTTGATGCTCCAAATTCGATCCTCTTGGGCCCATTTTCTGGAAAACTCTTTCAAACACATAGAATAACAAGTTTTAAAGCTCAATTTAAGAAATCAAGGCCCAAGGGTGTTTCAATTAAACTCAATTTCAAGAACACTTTCAAAACATGACATGCATGATCTTTAAACCAAAATTAAGGTTCAAATCTTGCTCTAATGAGCTCAATAGTTGGAAAACAAAATGAAAACATGGACTTTAGCTCAAATGTGAACATGCATGTACAATTTACCATGAATTCAACTTCAAAAATCACTAATTTAACATGCATGCAACAACTAGGCTTCAATTCAACATATATGAACAATTTCATAACTTAGCTCTACAATGATGCATGAAACATGCAAGATTTAGCTCAATGATACAATTAGGGAGATGAATGATCTACCTTAGTCTTGTAGTTTAAGCCTAGAAGCTCAATTAGACAATCAACACTTCAATTCTTCAAGATTCAAGAAAAAATCCACAAGATGAACTACTCTCTCAATTCCTCTCTCTCTTACTCTCTTCTTTGGTCGGTTGGAAGGAGAAGAAATGGCTGAGCATTTGTTTGATCAAGTGTAATAAGGCTCTAGTACATCATTCTAAGTGGCCCACTAGGAGTGGCAATAACGTAGTTAAATCAAACTCTTTAATTGACTTAATTTAATCTAATTTAATCATTCCTAATCAATTTTCAGATAAATATACCATAAAATCAGAAATATTCTACTGAGTCTAAAACTTCAAACGGTTTCTAAATCGGCCGCCGATAAGGCCTTCAATTAGCAGTTTAAACACATAAATGCAAACAGATATTTAATCAATTAAACAGATAGAAATGCAATATAACAGATAAACTTATTCAATTTCAGTTCGATCTCAATCAATCCATTCAGTACTTCAGTTAACCCAGTTATCAGTGATTATCAGTTCCATTTAGCAGTAATCAGTAACTAATTCAGTAGGTTAATCGGTAATCAGTACGAGGGTTGTTACACGGACCTCGAGTGATCAATGTGATTCATTTGAGGGTCAATGAGAACAATGTACGTGGGGAGACTCAGAGGGTGAAACACTTATAATATATGTATCAGGTCCAACAAAAGAGGCGTAGGACAGACGAGTACTAGAGACCAATGGTGTCCATTACTGAAGCCAACCTAGACATGGTGCAGCATCCACACAACGATGCTCTAGTGGTATCCCTCAAGATTGGAGAATAACAGGTAAGACGCATTCTAATTGACCAAGGCAGCTCTTGTGACATCATGTATGTTAGATGTTACAAGAAACTCGGCCTTTACCGAGATTATTTGAAGCAGTCCAACAGCCCGATGGTCGAGTTCAATAGAACGTCGAGATAGGCAAAAAGAAGGTAAGCACAGAGTTCATAATAATTAACACCCACTCCCCTTACAATGTTATCTTGGAAAGGCCATGGTTACATGTAGTAAGGGTTGTTTCCTCAACACTGCACTAGCTGTTGCGGTTCCCAACAGAGCATGAAATTGAGGAGGTCAGAAGGGATCAGGTGCATGCAAAGAATTACTCCACGGCAGCAATGAAATCCACTTGCAATGTGCGAGAAGTAGAAATAGTAGAGATTGAGGACGAGGACATGGAGGTCTAGAATGACGTTGGCAAAGAGCCAACCGACAAAAGCAAGGAAGCCTTAAAAAAGATCCTAGTCTAACAAGGGTATGAAGAGCGCTTCTTCCTTCTCGGCTCAGGTTTGGCTGAGGAGGAAGAGAAAGAGTTAGAGTCATTCTTGCGAGCAAACATAGAGGTGTTTGCTTCGATGCCATACGAGATGCCTGGCATTGATCCCGAAGTCACTTGCCATAAACTAAATGTAGACAGGTCGGCTAAACCTGTCATTCAGCTAGCAAGGAGGCCGACATTGGTTTACGTGGAGGCAGTAGAGGAGGAAATGGACAAGTTGGAGGCCAAAGCCATTTGAGAGGTAAACTACCCAACTTGATTGTCAAACACAATTGTTGTGAAAAAGAAGAATGGGAAATTGAGGGTCTATGTGGACTTCACCAGCCTGAATAAAGCTTGTCCCAATGATAGTTTCTCACTACCCAAGATCGATCAATTAGTGGATGCCACTTCAGGGTATGGAAGGATAAGCTTCCTGGACGCTTATAGGGGATACCATTAGATAGCAATGTATTCCTCTAACGAGGAGAAGATTGGATTTTTCACCCCAAAAGGGCTGTATTGCTACAGAGTGATGCCTTTTGGGTTAAAAAATGCAAGAGCAACCTACTAGAGGTTGGTGACCAAGATGTTCAGACATCTGATTGGCAAAATAGTGGAAGTATACATTGATGACATGGTCGTAAAGACCAAAGAACCTGAGAATCACTTGGCCAACTTGAAGGCAGTTTTCGATATTCTTAAAACATATCGGCTCCGACTCAATGCTTCGAAATACGCATTTGGAGTTGGATCTGGTAAGTTTCTGGGATACCTGGTTACTAGAACGGGCATTGAGGCAAGCCCAGATTAAATCAAGTCCATCATTGACTTGAAGAGCCCAACATCGCCAAAACAAGTACAAATGCTAACAGGAAGGGCCACAGCCCTAAATAGGTTTATAAGCAGAAGTTTAGATAAGTGTAAACCATTTTTTAGTTTATTGAAGATGGCCACAGATTTTTTGTAGACAGAGGAGGGCGAAGTCGTCTTGGCTGACTTGAAGAAATACCTAACCACAGCTCTAGTTCTGTCAAATCTAGTACCTGGAGAGGAACTGTTTTTATACTTGGCGGTTTCGGAGCATCTAATGAGTGCAGTGGTAATCAGAGAAGAGAAAGGAGAACAAAGGGCAGTATACTATGTGAGTAAAACTCTGGCAAGCACAGAGACCAGGTACTTGCCCTTGGAAAAATTAACACTGGCCTTAATGATGGCTTCCAAAAAGTTGAATCATTACTTCCAAGCCCACAAGATTGTGGTATTGACTGAGCATCCCTTGAAGTCCCTGTTACAGCAAGGAGATTTGACAGGCAAGGTAGCCAGATGGGCAGTAATGTTGGAACAATATAACTTAGAGTTTAGACCCAGAACGATAATCAAAGGCTAAGTTCTAGCTGACTTTGTGGCTGAGTTCACACCTGGTGCCATCCTACGTCGGGCTCTGGTGAGCCGTGGCTTAAGGTGTCCAAGGGAACAAGAGGAGACCTAGCTAGGAATGAAAAACCCCACAGCAAAGAAGAAGAAAGAATAAAAACAAAAGCCCTGCGATATCTACATCGGCGACTCCTTTCGCCTATTTGTTGATGGGAGTTCAAACCGTCAAGGAGCAGGGATAGGAGTAGTGTTGGTATCACCAGATGGGCAAATGTTAGAACAGCCTATCCGTTTGGGGGTTAAAGCCTCAAACAATGAAGCAGAATATGAGGCACTAATCCTAGGGTTGAAATTAGCAGTAGCAATGGAAGCCAACGAGGTAGTAGTCTTCTATAACTTCCAACTTATTGTGAACCAGGCAATAGGCGAGTATGTAGCCCGAGATAAAATAATGATAGCCTATGTTAAAGAAGTTGTTAGACTGCTAGCCTTATTTTAGGATTGCCGACTATAGCAGGTTAGTCGAGATGACAACAACCATGCCGATGCCGTGGCTAACCTGGCTAGTGCAATAAAATCAGGGGAGGCAAGGACAATAATGGTTGACTATTTGTCTGGCCCAAGTGTGGAACCACTAATCACAGAGTATGAAGCAATGTGTGTGGAGATGGATCCAAGTTGGATAGATGCAATAGTGATGTTTCTTATGGACGGGAAACTATCAGATGATCGCAAAAAGGCGTATAAGACCAGACTGAAGTCAGCAAGGTTTAACTTAATAGCAGAATGACATCTCTACAGAAGGTCTTTTACTGGTCCCCTTTTGAGGTGTGTGCATCATTCACAAGTTGAAGACTTCTTGTATGAAATACATAAAGAGGTATGTAGAAGCCATGCTGGGGGCAGATCACTTGCTCATAGGGCCATTACTCAGGGGCACTGGTGGCCCTATATGCAGAAGGATGCTGAAGCCTACGTCAAAAAGTGTGAGAAGTGTCAAAGGTTTGCACCCTTGATACATCAATCAGCAGCGGATTTTAACCTAGTATCCAAACCTTTGCCATTTGCCCAGTGGAGCATAGATCTTGTTGGACAACTGCCCCAAGCAACTGGGCAAAGGAAGTTTCTGCTGGTAGTAACTGATTACTTCACAAAGTGAGCAGAAGCTGAGCCCCTAGCAAAAATTTGAGATATTGATGTGAAGAACTTCATATGGAAAAACATCATCACCAGGTTTGGGATTCCAAGGGTAATAATAGCAGACAATGGCACTCAGTTTGACAATAAGCTAATCAAAAGCTTCTATGCAAAGTACAAAATTAAGAACTATTACTCTATTCTAAGTTTTCCTTATAGTAATGGTCAGACAGAAGCATCCAATAAGACTATCTTGGATGAGATCAAAAAGAGGCTGGAAGCAACAAAGGAACAATGGGTAGAGGAGCTGCCCAATGTACTATGGGCATATCAGACTACACCGAGAAGATTAACTGGGGAGTCTCAATTTGCCATGGCACTGAAGCAGTCATCCCATTGGAAGTCGACATCCCAGGGATCAGAACCCAGGGAGTAAAGAATGGGACTAATGAGGTATTCCTGACCTGAGATTTGGACCTACTAGAAGAAAGAAAAAAGAGAGCAACAATTCGGCTGGGGGCATACCAGCAGTAACTTGCTAGGACTTACAACAAGAAGGTTAACCCAAGAGAGTTTAAAGTTGGAGATGTCATTCTGAGAAAAGTCGTCGGCAACAAGAAGGGTCCCAGGGAGGGAAAACTTGGCCCAAATTGGGAGGGGCCTTATAGAATTATCTCGGTCGCCAGCAATGTGGTATATCAGCTTAGAGACATTGATGGCAGAGAGTTGCCGAGACCCTGGAACACTTGCAACTTAAAGTTTTTCTATCATTAGATTTTTGTTTTTTCGAAGTTGATGTCATTAGCCGAAGTAACAATAAAATTTTAGCTTGATTTTTGTGAATTTGAAATTTGTGTGACCGGACTGACCAGTCCTTTGGCGATATTTCTGATTGAAACATGACGAATAACTTAGACTTATTATATGGCAGAGTTGAATTATACCTGCATAAAATAGAGTTGAACTAAGTTGGCGATGTTTCTGATTGAAACATGACGAATAACTTAGACTTATTATATGGCAGAGTTAAATTATACTTGCATATAATCAAGTTGAACTAAGTTGGCGATATTTCTGATTGAAACATGACGAATAACTTAGACTTATTATATGGCAGAGTTGAATTATACTTGCATAAAATAGAGTTGAACTAAGTTGAATTGAAACTAGACTTGCCATGTCGAAAAAGTTAAACCCTAAATCGAACTAAGTGTGCTTTACTTGGATTAACAGAGAAACCAAGGTTGAATACCTCAGCTAAACTTTGTTCGAATCTGACTTCGGCAAAAGGCTATAAACGCATAATGTGAACTTAAGTAGAATTTTGGTCCACATTAGGGGGCAGAGAGCTAAAAAATGATGAATAAACTTAAAAAGTTTGGGACTTGTTGAAATTTTTTAGAAGAATTTACAAGCTAGAATTGGCTTAGCACTTGTTGAAATTTCAGAAAAATTTACAAGTTGAAGTTAACCAAGGTAATTGTATCCGAGATAGATACTGGCCGAGATGACCAACCTGGTTATCAAAACTTGGAAAGGGTGAAGTCTTAATAGAAGACAGCAGATGGAGGTAAAAAAGCAATGCTTGACTAAATAACACTTGTAAAAATATTTTAATTTTTTTAAGTGTTATCCGAGGCATGCCAATGGTTGGCCGAGGAAAACATTCATGGTTTATATCTGAGGTATTATATCCCAGAGTTATTATATAGTTAAGGTATACTTTGAATAAATCCAAAAATATTCTAAATATAGAAGCATGGAAGGCATGAAAGAAAGCAGTAAACATGCATAGAAAAAAAGAAGAAGGCACACATTCAACAATTGAAAAAAAAAAGACTTGCATTCAAGAAAAAGATTACTTGTTCAATTACAGAAGTGGCGCATTGGCCTAACAAAAACAAACATTGTTCAAAACAAAGGAATACAAAGAAGAGATTCTAAACAGACTGTTCTGCATTGGCGATTGGCTGTGTTTCGGCCTCAGCAGACAGCTGGGAGAACTTTTCGGCAGCCTTCTCGGTCTCGATTTCGACTTTGATCTCTATAAGAGTCTTCTTAAGGCTCTTCTCGGCACTGTCAACCTCGGCTTTAGGCGTGTTCCTGGGGACCTCGTCCTCGTCGTCCTGCATCAAGTCCAGAAATTGTTCATTCAGAGTTAGAGACTTGGCCCCAGCAGCTTCAGTCTTCTCAACTTCATCCTTATCGGCCTCAACTTCCTCGTTCCCTTCAGCTTCATCCTCAGATTGGCTTAGAGTGGGAGGGAATGGCAAAACAAGTTGGCTTTTGTCCCTAAGGAGCGAGTCATTGGGAATAACAAGCTCCTTCAAAGCAGCCATCCAACCAAGGATGTAACCCCTGTTGGATGCCTGTTTGACTTGTTTCTTGCATTCATCATGAACATCGGCTGCCCTCTTGGTGTAGGCCTTCTCATTCGCCTCATTGATTTCAGTTGCCTTTGTAGACAGTGCTATTTGAAGCTCGGTTTGGGCCTGGGCCTCTTTCTCTTTGGCCTCTTTTGCTTCGGCCTGAGCAGCCTCGGCAACATTTTCTATAACCTCCATGCGGTCCTTAGCATTGTTCAGGGCCAACTCAGTAGCCTTAGCTTGATCCAGAAGACCTCAGATGCAGGCCTCGGCTTTGTTTAGTGAAGTGAGGAGTTTGGCTGCCTCCTTGGTTTTTTGGGTTAGTTCTTTCTTGAATTCATCGGTCTTGACTGCAAGGGAGTGACCCTGTTGGATAGCCTACAAGAGTGCAAAGGAAATTAGTTAAGTATGAACACCAGAGTTAAAGTTAGATAACAAGTTACAAGTATTAAGACTTACCAAGACACAATGTTGCATCATTATCGCATAATTTTCATACTTCGAAAGCTCGGCCATCCGATTGATTTCGGTTAGAAGTAGAACGGTGGGGGAGATGGTGGCACCAACTTCCAAAGTATCGAGAGCACTATTCGCCGCTAGAAGAGGTCAGTCTTTGACGTTGACAGACGGGGACCAAAGAGCGTCGGCACGAAATCCAGAGGGCTCAGAAGACCCGTAGGACCTCGGCTTTTTTTATTGCAATTGGTAGGGTGCCTCGGCCTCGGTAGGCCTCTTCTCAGTAGACTTTTATGTTTCAGTCAATTTTGAAATTGGCACCGTGTCTTCTGACTCCACCTCGGTGGTGCTGGGTTTGGCCTTAGCCCTTTTAACCCTTTTTGCCTTGGGTTTTTGCTGAGATTGGAAAGAACTGGAGGAGTGGACTGACACTACACCTAGATGTCGGTGAGTAGGTCGTCCAAGATGATTTTTGCATGGCCCATTTCGTCAGCAATGGAAGCGACTGTTACTTTGGTACCGAAGTGTATTGCTAGAAGGGCGATTGGGGGATTGGTTGGATCGTAAGATGATGACTTAGGATCTTAGCGTTTGCGGCTGCGAGTTTTGCTGGCAGGAGCGAAAATTGGAGCTCAGTGTCGGGGTTGGCATTGGGATGGAGGAATTAGTTGAAGGCAGAAGTGGATAGCTGCTCAACTAGGTCAGAGGTGGAGGTCTGATCTAGCCTTGGTGATGAAGTTGTTAGAAGAGTTGGGGCAGAAGGGGGAGTCTTGCTTCGGCATGGAACATCGGGCAGGGTCGACTTATATGTAGGGATATAGTTGAGTAGCAAGGGAGCTTTGCAGAGGTCAATAGGAAGGCCCAGCAGCCTCTTCAAGCCTTTGCTGGGGAAGAAGGATCAGCGAAAGTCCTTCGATGGTTGGAGTAGAGCTGCAAAAGGTAGAAAACAGACATTAGAACTTAAAAAGGAAATAAAGTGGTAAATTCTTAAGACAGATAAGTTGACACTTAGTTCTTACCCTCATCCTCTTTAAACATCAATCGGCGTAGAGGGAAGAGATGAAGATCATCATCTGGAGCAAATTTCTAGTTACCCGAGACAATCAAGTAATCATCTCCAGCACCCTTGTTTGAGTCTAGGAAGTCGGCTATGATTTTGTAGGCCGTGGATCTCGGTTTGAGGTAGTAAATGTAACCTTTTTAAGACTTTAGGCCACACATGGTATAACAAAATTGGATGTCGGCTAGTGTTATCATAGCGTTTTCTCAGCGAGCTAAGGCAATTATACCATTAATGACCCTATAGGAGTTAATGGCCAATTGCATGGGGTTGAGTTTATAGTAGTGGAGGATTTTCCTAAACACGATGTCTAAGGGAAGTCGAAATCCACACTCGATAAAAGCTATCGCAGGAAAGGGCATGGAGTCCCCAATTGGCATGATAGAGTCTTTCTCTCCAGCCAACCTGATCTGAACATCGACTGGAATGGAAAACTCTTGCCTGAAGTACTCCAGCTTGGCAGGGGTGTCAACTCTCTACCTAAACATTCCCATGAGGTCGGCTTATGGTGGATTAGGTGCATAGTTTCAGAAGAGAATATTTGATATGGGCTTGGAAACCTCGGCTAAACCCTAGACTGGCACTAGGGCAAGGGTTTTTCAAGATCTAGGGGGAATTCGTTTCAATTTTCATAGAGATCGTGATTTCTATCAAAACCCAAAACCTAAGTCTATACGGAAACAACAATCAAGGGCAAGAATTTGGAAACAAGTCAAAGAAAAACAAAAAAGAACATGATTCAAAGTCAAGAAAGCAACATTTTTTCAAAGAAACACTGAGTAGCTGTGTACGGATGTGCAAAGACCAAGAACAGTGACAAAAATTATTAAAGCTCCAAACCTATGAGCATTATGTACGTGTGTGCGAGAATCACAAACCATGTGAATAGACATGGGGACATATTGAACAGCATGAATCACAGGCAGATGAGAAAAGTTAGGGATCATGAAAATCTTTTCATGAAAATGATCATAAAAGATTTATGATACTTGGATTACCTTGATTAGTGTGTAGTGCTTTATTCTAAGTGTAATCCAAGGGTCACAAAGCTTTCATGATTATTTTTATGAAAAAATTTTCATGATACCTAGCATTGCTACAGGCAGATATTAGATTCAAAATACACCAGGGCTTCAAGAACAAAAACTGATTTGCAATGGTGACAAATAGCATGTAAACATATAACAGATTTAAAATATATCAAAGGAGTAGTGGAAGACTGAAAAGGGAGGAAATCAGTGGCTTACCGAGGAAAAAATACCGGGATAAGTATTGCCAGAGTCAGACGACGTGAATGATCGTAAACAGATGATGAAAAGGTCACCGGAGGAGGTAATCAAAACAGTTGTAGAGCTTGAAAGCTTGAACATGGCGGTTCGGGAGGGAGGCGTTACAGAGAGAAAGTTTCAAGGCAAAATGAATACTCAAAAGTGAAGAGACGGAGAGAAAGTGAGAAGTTTTGTCAAAAATTGTGAAAAAGCGGCAAACCATAATGATTTGCCTTGGACAACGTGTCTATCAGGCGGCGTGCACAGAAGCGACGTGACCTGATGGCGCGTGTTAGGTACGAATCAATAAGAGAAAGACGAGTGACAGAAACGGTTGAGAAGACCGTGCGTGACAACTCATGCGCAGATAAAACTCTTGGAGTTTTGGGTTTAATAAGGAAACAACCTCGGCTAGAGGAACGATCTCAGTTAAGGAGCTTGGTCAGTGGCAAAGTTAGACAGTAGAGTCCTGGGTACACAAAGCTGACAAGTAATGATCTCAATAGATGAGAATGAATGAATTTTTAGCCGACATAGTATTTGAACAAATGATATAGATTCCATCACCTCAGGATTCCGAGGTAATAGAACTTAGGGGGTAGTTATGGAGGCATATTTTGTGAATAACAGCACGTAGCCGGGGTGACGCCGATGTGTCAACCAGAGTGCCACGTGGCTTGGTCATGTGCGAGATAATCTCGGCTAGGCCGAGGTTATCTTTGGAGATATCAGAATCCGAGATGAGGGAATAAGGGACAAGTGTCCTAGAATGGGGGAGGACCTTAGTCTGGATATAGATAAAGCTCTTAGGGAGTTTATCTCTATTTAACTGGGAGTCTGAGATGAGCATTGAGCCAAAGTCCATTGAAGCTAGGCTTCTACAGGGATCAGGTTAGTGTTGGTTATAAAAGTAAGGCACCCTCGTGGGTAGAAGGTAGGCCTTTTATGTTCTGTCAAGTGAGTTAAGAATTATTTGCTATCTTTGAGAGATAATTATTGACTTGATCGTCGGAGTGCCCCCGGGTGGACGAACCATTGCCAGATTCTTATCTTTCTGTAACAGGTTGTTCGGGCTTAATCAATTCTGCCGGTACTCTCCAACTGAGTTCCCTATTTGGTTGTGTGGTTTGAAATCAACACCCACAAAGTCCATTTTTTATACCCACTTTATAGACTCAGTGGTGTGTCAAGAAAATGATTGGTTGATAATTTGTAGTTTAATTTTGTAATATGATAAGTCTTTCTTTCTTTTCTTTTTTTTTCTCTTTTTTAGGCTATATTTGGATTTAGGATTTCAAAGGAATTTGTTGATTGAAAGAAAAAAAAAAAAGAAAAAAGGAACATTAAAAAATTAACCCTTTTTATTTGATGACCCTTTTTTTTATAACTTTTTTTTGCTTTTAGCGAACTTTTTTAATTTGGTTTTTTATTGAACTGCTATTTTAAAATGTTTAGGCTTCTCTCTCTCTAAAAAAAATTCCAGTTTATTTAGCTTTTTAAAATTTGTTTTTGGAATTTTTCAAAAAAAAATATTACTTTTTAGATATTTACCAAGACTTTTGGAAAAACTTAAACTTATTTTAAAATTTTGTTTTAATATTTTTATAAGATTATTACTCCTTCGTTTTTTTTTATGATTTTTATGAGGGTATTATTCGTTGGAGTAAATAAGCTACTATGTAGTATAATTTTTTATGATGTGTATTGAAAAAGGCATTTGTAATTATATAGATAAGGTAAAAGATATTTGTAATTATTCAGTTACAGTGTGGTGAGACTTTTTATAAATTTTTATTGTAGTTTTTTACTCTCTTTTTTTCACATTTTAAAATGCAAAATTAGTAATTAAGTTTCTATATTGAAGTTTTACTAAAATTTTATTCATAATTAGTATAATTTATATTTTTTATAATTTACTCTCTCTTTTTTTTTTTCTTTTTTTTTTTTTTTTTGTGGTATACATTAGTTGTTAGTAGGAAAAGTGGACAATACAATCTATAAGAATTGACTATTGTCAATGCAAAAATTACTATATAGAATCAACTACAAAATCATGTATTGCAATAGTTCTACATTTTGGCCAATAGAGAAAAATGATGAAGATTTCTATGAGAGTATTTAATTTTTCTTCTATCATTTTTAATGTATATTGAAGACATAAAAAAATTATAATTTTTCTTCTATCTTGTAGTAGTTCAATTTCCCCATCTGTGATATTCATGCACAGGCAAACTTCTTTAAGTAGGTTGTTAAGTGAAATATGTTAGGAGATTGTTGTTAAATTCTATGTCGATTAATTTTTCTTTATGGCAATTATTAAACCTCATTCTGCTTTCTTACAGTTATCTTTGTCAAATTTACATGGCAAACACTTTCAGGTTAAGACACCATTGACCTTCAACAGCTAATTATGAACAACATTACTATTTTTGGTCACGTAAGTTGTTTTGTTTTTTATTTATTTGAAAAAAAAAAAAAAACACTTTTCTTATAAGCTGAAGTCAATTTTCTTTTCTTTTCATTATTTTTTATCTAATTTCCTTATAACAAAATGTTTTTTTCTTATAATTTACAGATGGATGGAGACTTACGCCGAACTGTATTATCAACTCCTTTTACTCATTTTCTTACATGTATAAATTTTTTATTTTTTCTACCTTTAATTCTTTTGTATTCAAGAAAAAAATGCTAATGTTGTTATCCATGATGAGCATGACCTTAATGTCGTCTGTGTTCAAGAGGTAGGCCTAATTTAATTATATAGATTTTTTTTTATTCAAAACACCATATATTCTTATTTACTTTTTTTAAAAAAAAAACTTTCTATTGTTGCTAATGTTGTATTTTTATTTTTTGTAGGCAAAGGAGAAGGAAATTGCCATGGCATTGTTGAAAAAAAAATGAAATGACCACTGTTTCGGGCAAGGGAAAGGAAAATGCATGTTCAGAAGTATGGCTCTTCAACATTTTCATTGTAAGTTCTTTTTTTTGAAATATTTATTTTGGAGCCTGAACCTCGATCATGTTTTTTTTTTAAATGTAAAATTGACATACTACTTGCACCGTGCTGTATATTGTTTTTATAGTAAACAGTTTCATGTAAATTTGTGAAATATTTTTTTTAAGCATGCTAAAATAGTATTTGTACAAAAACATTATATGTGTTTTAAATTATTATTATTCTTTTTTGCCTTTTTGCTATTGGCATGAACATCTACAAGAGAAGAAAAAATGAAGAGAACAAAATAGGAATGAGGGGGGGAGAGGGATACAGAATGAAAAGATTTTTAATTTTTTTGCAAAATATCATAAGGAAAGGGAATTAAGATAAAGTAAATTAAAACAAATGAAAAATGTAGAGAAAAGTATAAAATAGTAGATGATAATATTCGTATTTTAGGTATCTTATGAAATAAATTTTCATGTTTTAGGCACTGTTGGCTTTTTTGGCTTTCGAAGATTAGTTTTGTAATTTTAAGCGTGCCAGTAAGGATCAATCAGTCCTTACAGAAGATTAATTGCTAATCAATTATCAGACGATTGTGTTTTAGTTCTTCCAGCCTCAATGAAGAGGACTATTACTAGTGGCTTGTTTAGGAGAATTTAGTAAATAACAACTAAGTGAAGAATATTTTCAAAATTTCATTAAGTAAAATGAAAAACTTACAATGATCTGACCTAGCCTCGTAGAGGTTTACAACAACAAGCTATTTGAAACTACTCCTATGAATGAAGTGCAGTATAAGAATTTGAAGTATAGAAATATAAAGAACTGTAAAAACTAGAAGGGAAAACAAAGTAAATAAAACTAGTTTTTTTTTTTTTTCTGAGTTTGGATCTTTCACTCTGGGACCTTCTCTGCTATTTATACTTCTCAATGATAACCGTCGAAGTGGGCTTCTAATTGTCGAAATGTTTTCCCATGATTACTAAACATGTTCTCTCACAGTCAGTCCCACTACGCCACCTTTGCAGTTAAGCCTCCCTCTTGATTTTGAATTTGAATTTTGTAAGTAACCGTTAGACACATCACCTTATATCCCTCGATCATTCCAATGCTATACAGACCCATTATTATCAATACGAGCTGACACATGTCTGATTATGGTTGGCAACTGGTATTAATTCCCCAAATTGCCCTCTCCATGCCATGTGTTGAATTATGATTGGCTTTTACAAATTATACAACCAACATTACCCCCTGTGCTAATATATCTAATACTTGGTGATATTAGTGGATCAAGGCACTTTACCCACATCCTAGGACGTGCATGGGCTTTACATCTTCTTAGAATTGCAACCGACGTCCATCATTGTAATGTTTGTACTGCATTAAATTGTCTTCTACACCTTGAGCATTTCCCACTATTTGAGCATTCGAAAAGACTGATACAATTCTCATGGCCAAGCAAATCTTTTCTTACATTGATCGAGCATACGAGGAGTCTATGGAAAATGATTATAGGCCTCGAAAGAATCTCAATGCATTTATTGATTACACCTATCTGCATCCATTTATGCAAGTTATGGAAGCTTTCGCAACATACTAACCTCTAGACTCGAAGTTTGCCAATTACAAACCCTTAGATCAAGCATTTGCAAAAATAGATCTTGGAAAATCTTCACCTGCCCCATCATCTTCGGCATGGGACACAACTACTTCTTTCTCTACCCCACCAACGTCTGCATGGGACACGACTGCTCCTTTTTCCTCGAAGTCTACTGGTTGGGGAAGCTGGCCAGATGTAGACACCCCATTTTTGACCGTCCTCAAGACTTGGACGTCACCATTTGAACACTTGGTGATTATCCATGTTTGTGTTTGCTTGGAGTTCCCGGAGTTCTCGGCTACGCGCCTTGCCTCAGGATCTTCGAACTCGACTGTTTTGTGTCTGGTTTTGCACCAAACACTTATGTTTTGCCTCTGAGGGGCAGGGAATGCCTTGTGAGGCATCCCCACACACCACCGGCACTAGCTAGAGGCCATTTGGTTTTTCTTGCCACCGGCAATATATATTGCCGTCGGCACTCTTTGTTGCCAGTAGGCACTAAATTTTGTCAAAATGACATTCTTTGCGGCCATCTTGTGCATTGCTTTTTCAGATATTTTGAAACAGCTGTATGGCTTTGGCTTCCCCTCCATACACGTGTATGGAGGGATGCACTTCTTGTCTTGCTTAGTGACTAAGCTTACAAGATTGCCTCTTCTATAAGAGGAGGCCTTCCCCCTTGGTTGGAGGGTTGGACATTTTGGAGAGAAAAGACCTTAGAGAAGCTCTGGTTTTAGGGTTTGAGTTCTATATCTATCCTATCTCTCTTTTTCTCTCTTGTTTGTACACTAGGTGCTTTAGTCCACATTATTGCACACAAGCACCTAGTGTTTCACCTTTCCTTGGCTACTGAGGTTCCAAGAGGTTGTTCTTGGTGTTCTTGGCTGGATTTGAGCCCAAGGAAGCAACAACATCAACACTTGTGAAGAAGGTCAACAAGGGTGAGAAACTTGCTTTATATACCCCATTCTTGCACTCCATTTTTACCTATCTTTGAACTGTTTTTGTGCTTGGTGTTTAATACAAAAAAGTTCTTTTTTTTAGTCCTCTTGATAGTCTATTAAGGGTGCTTTGTGCTTTGGGGAAGTTTGGCCCCCCTTAGGCCTTGAAAGGCCTCATTTTTGTGCTATTTTGTTGAACTCCGGGATTTTGGTGTTTGGGTCTCTTAACCACTGAAATCTTGAGGGATTTCAGTGGTGTAGATGATACCTTGAAGTCCCAAGAAGGAGAGGGCCACTCCCTCTCCTTGTTGTCCTTGAAAAGGACAAGTTTTGGCCTCTTGAGGAAGCCTTTGTTGGTGTGTGTGTTGAGCATGTCTAGGCTGCATTTTATGTTTATTATGCCATGATATAACATTGCTAAGAGTTGGTTTTGGTCCCTTATGCATGCTTAGCATAGTTGCCATGTAATGCCTTGTGATCCCTTAACATGTCTTAGGTTGTGTGCCTTTGTTTCTAGCATGTTTTAGGCTTACATTTGTGAAGCTTGTATGCTTATTTTTCCATGAATGAGGTCTGTCCATAGTTATTTTGGTCGACCCTAGCTTGCATTGTATAGCCTCTTTGCATGTTTGGCTTGTTGGCCTTAAGTGCATAAATGTGTAGCATGCCTTGTTTGCATTATTTTCAATGGTTTGGAACCATTTAGCATGCAATTTCAGTCCCTTAGACATGCTTGTTTGATTGCCTTGCATGCCTCTTTGAAGCTTTGAATGCATATGTTGTATGCCTCATGCCTTGACCTTTGTGTATGCCTTGCTCTAGAGCCACTTAGATGCCATCTAGGAGGTCCCATTTGTATGGCCTAAGGCTACCTTAGACCTGTTTTAAGCCTTCTTGGCCTTGTGAGGCTTGGTTGGCTTAGCCATGGTTTAGGTCTCCTTTGGCTTGCCTTGGATGCTTGGGCCATTTGTTGCATGCTTAGTCTATTTTGTTGCTTGGTTTGGCACCATGTTTTGCATAATTTTCAGAGCTTTCTATGTATGTTAATTGTCCATGTTTAGCTTCCTTTAAGTGTGCTTAAAGCTTGCTCACTTGATGCTTAAGTTGGTACCTTAACATGTGCATGTGTGCATGCGTGATTAGCCTTCATTTTTGGGCACTTTGGCCACTGATTTTAGGCTTATTTAGAGTTGCCTAAGTCATGTTTAAGACCATCATTTGCTTGCTTGCATGCTTACCTCATGTTTGCTTGTACGCTTTGCATAAGTACATTGCATTGTTCATATTGCATGATAGCTAACGTGACTAGGTTGCATTGCATCAACATGCATTCCTTGTCCCTTGATTTGGTGATAGGGATTGGGATTTTGGTTTGTTTGGTTTGCATGCATTTGAGATTGAAAGTGCACATTTGATCCTTTGGGCCATCATGCATGGGAATGCGTGATTGGTGGCCCGAGAATCAAGGCACATGCCCCTTTGAGTCACAAACATGATAAGGAATGTGTTTGGTGCATACATTGCTTGAATAACATTGCCATGCAAGATTTTGCCCTCTGCTGCTGTGAGTTGTAGGTTCTGCAGACATTCAGTGCCGATCGGCAACATTTAGTGCCGGCCGGCATTAAATTATCAGCCGATGAGTTCATTTTGTGCCGGTGGCCACATACTTCAGCCGGTGGTGTTTCCCCTCAGCTGGTGGTATCCCCCAGTGCCTTGAGAAGTAGTTCTGAGACTTTGGCAGCTTTCAGAAAGGCAGAGCAGGGAAAATAGAGGCAGTCTAGGCATGGCAGTGCAATTCTGAGCGGAATCCGAGCGCGCGTGCATTGAGCTCTCTCCCCGAGGCAGTTTACTGTTTTTCCTTAGATTAATTAATTTGTAACATTTAATTAGCTTGCGTAGTTAATTATCTGTATTATTCTTTCGGTCCCTCCGAGCGAGGGCAAATCTGTAATAAGTGTGGGTGAGTGGTGTGTATGTCTTCCAACCCCTACTTCTTTCTCCCTTTTATTTACCTGCTTTTAATGGTTAGTGTTAGGGCACGTTTATTTTAGCATACCTTATGCAATGTATGCGTGCATCCATGCATTTGTTGACATGCATCGGGCTCGGTACATCATACAAACTGCATTGTATTTTCAATTCCAAATTGAATACGTGCATCGAATAAAGTGCATTTCACATGCCATCTTTAGGGTTAGCCGAGCCTACTCTAAATTGCATCTTCGTCTGTGTTGCATTAGCCATTTAACATGAACTAGGTCATGCATGTTTGCTAACTAGTTTCTTGTTTTGGCACGGAGTATGATGTAAGTATTTATGCTTTAGCATATCGCATGCGTATGGATGTTAACATAACAGTATGCTTACCATGCGGCTAAGTGCTTATATGAGATAAACTGTTTGAATGTCTGTGGGTGGAGGTTGGATTGTTTGAGTTGGGAAAACTCATTGAAATCCGTGTTTTAGCCTACTTGCGAGTAGCAAATTCCAAAGCATTTTCAAAATGAACGGATATGCAATGTTTGTTTCCAAATTAGGCGATCTAGTCTATACTTGTTTGCTGTGCACATAACATAGTAATTCTAGGCTAATAATTGGAATAAGAGCATGTAATGTTTTCAAAATCGGATATCACGGTTAGTAGAGGCGGGCGAAAGGGGGTGCTCATAGCTGACCTTCCCCGATCGTACCCAAGCTCCCGAGCCAAGACTACTTTGGTGATGACGGACATGTGGCCTTCGGCACCGAGTCAGGGTTTCCTAAATTTCCCATTTTAAAATATTTAGGTGGCGACTCTGTAATCTGGCAAAGCAGTCCATGTTTGGCACTACTTTTCAAAAATCTGTTTTCTCAAACGATTTGCCAGATTTGGACTCTTTGGTTCAGATTTAGAACCGCAACAAACAAAAGGGAGTCCGAACTGTAGCGAGGTCCCCCGCGGGCTTGTTACACCAGAACCTGATGAATCCAAGCTAAGAGAGCGAATTAACCATCGATTCATTGAATTCGCTGATCCTTTGTCTTTTCCTCATTTTGCTCGGAGCTTGGTGGTTTACCGCTATGTATCCATTGATCGCCGACGCAGTTTGGAAAACAACTTACTTATAACGTGGTACATATCTTCCATGCCTAGGAAGATAATGCGAGCAACTCCTTGTCTAGAGGAAGCACAAGGATACAACCCATTATTCTTAGCCAAGAAGGTAAAACTTTGCTCTTCTGACTGGCTTGAATGTGTGAATAGCCCCCAGTTCCCTTCTTCCTTTGGGATGGACCCTCCTGCGTCTCCTCTTTCTCAAAACCCTTACTGGATGGAAGAACTAAGACTTACTCTCTTTGAGAATCAATTTCTTCCTTCCTACCAACCTTTAGATCTTCCCACTATATTTGAGCGATATCAAGCTCAACTTCTGCTTGCAGCTTTTTCTCACTTGCCCTTCAATGTTTTTAGAGATGATATTCCTCTTAAGAACTTTCGATGGGCTTGTGATATTATGACTCAGGGTCATGTCCTCAACCCCATTGTTCCAGCAAAACTTAAGATGTTTTTGGATTAGCTCCCATTGCTTCTCCATTGGTACCAAACTTCTTCGACTACCACTTAATCTTTGGACAAAATCTTAGCCCATCGAATTCACACCTAGTATGAAGTAAAGAATCTTATCAACGAATATAATGACTTCAAGAATAAAGATTCTTCATACTGGAATGATCTAGATATGGATGAGATGGAACAAGGATTAAAGGAAATTGAGTTCGAAATGAAAGCTGAACAACTTTTTCATCAAATAAGAACATATCAACTATAGCAACCCAGCTTCGAGAGGGTAGAGGACAGAATAAAAAAGGAACATAAATTCATTGACCACTGTTAGAACAAATTCCATAACCTTGTGTAGACATCCCATTTTTGACCATCCTCAAGACTTGGACGTTACCGCTTGAACACTCGGTGATCATCCATGTTTGTGCTCGTCTTGAGTTCCTGGAGGTCTCGGCTGCGCACCTTACCTCAGGATCTCTTGACTCGACTGTTTCATGTCTGGTTTTGCACCAAACACTTGTGTTTTGCCTTGGAGGGGCAGGGAGTGGCTTGTGGGCCATCCCCACACTCCACCGGCCATAGCTTGAGGCCACCGGCTGTGTTTTGTTGCCACCGGCCAAATGTTTGGCCGGCCAGCACTATAGATGGCCGGCCGGCTATCTTTCTTTGGTTAATTGCATTTTTGGCTGGCCGACTACTGTGCATCTGCTTTTGTAGATATTTTTGTGCAGCTGGCATACACTGTCCCGCCCTCCATACACATGTATGGAGGGATTTCCCTCTTGTTAGCTTCCTTTGGAAGCTTTACAAGACTAATTGTCTATAAAAGAGAGGCTCTTCTCTCTTGTAAGAGGTTAGACAAGTTAGACAACATTCCTAGAGAGCTCTGGTTTTAGGGTTAGGGTTTGTGAATCTATCCTATCTCAATACTTCTCTCTTTCCTTTGCCTTGTGTGTTTTTTTGTCTTACTTTTGCACACAAACACTCACCATCACACCTTCTCTTGGAGCTAAGGCCCTTGAGGGTTGTTTTGAAGTTTTGAAGCTGGTTTTGAGCTTGGAAAGGCAGTTGGACCACCATTTGTGAAGGAAGTCTTCAAGGGTGACAAACTTGCTTTTTTTTCCCCTTTTTTACAAAGCTTTTTAGCCTATCTTGCATCTGTTTTTGAGCTTAGCATATAACATATAAAAGTCTTATTTTTGTCTGCTCTAAATAGTTTGTTAAGGGTGTTTTAAGCTTTGGGGTTGTTTGACCCCTCTTAAGGCTTGTTTGGCCTTTGTTTTGTGCAATTTTGGTTGAGCTCCGGGACCATTGTGTTTGGGCCTCCTCACCACTAAAATCTTGAGAGATTTCAGAGGTGAGGATGGTGCCTTGAGGTCCTAGGAAGGAGAGGGCCACCCCCTCTCCTTGTTGTCTTTGAAAAGGGCCATTTCTGCCTCTTTAGTGAGCACCATGTTTAGGTTCAGGTTGGCCATGCCTTGACTGATTTTCATGCTTATTATGTCATAATATAGCATTCTGTTTAGTTGGTTTTGGTACACCATGCTTGCTTAGCATACATGCCTTGTAATGCCATGATTTGCCTCAATACATGCATAGCATTTAGACTATCATGTTCATATATTTTGGCCAAGCTTTGTGAAGCTTATATGCATGTTTTAGTGTGCTTGAGGACTCTTTTTGGCTGTTTGGGTCATCCATGCTTTGCTTTGTATAGCCACCATGTAATCCCTCTTGTACGCCTTAAGCATTGGCCTCTCTAGCATGCCATCCTTGCATTGTCTCAGTGGTTTGGAACCACTTGGCATGTCATTTCAAACCTCATAATGTGCCTATATGCTTGCATTTGATGCCCCTTCAATGTGTTTAAAGGTTGTTGCCTTATGCTCCATGAATGTGCTTTTTTGTATGCTTACATATTTGAACCACTTAGATGCCATCTAGGTACACCCTTAGCCTTGTTTAGGTCTACATTGGACCTATTTTAAGTCCCCTTAGCCTTGTGAGGTTTGGTTGACTCAGCCTTGGTTTAGGCCTCCTTGGTTTGCCTTGAATCTTAGACCATAATTGCATGCTATGCTTGTCTTGTTTGTTTGATTTGGCATCATCTTTAACATGATTTTCAAAGCTTTCTATGCATGCTAATTGTCCATGTTTTGCCTCTTTTAAGTGTGCTTAGAGGTTGCTTATTTTATGCTTAAGTGTTGGCCCATTTGCATGCATGTTTGTGTGCATGTTAGCCCTCACTTCCATAGCATTGGCCACTGATTTTGGCATGCTTGCAAGCTATCCATGTTAGTTTAAGACCACCCCTTCGCATGTTATTGTATGCCCACCTTGTATGTTGTTACATATTTGTGTGTTATTGCATGATTGGAGTTGCATGATTGAATGAAGTCACATGCTTGCTTACATGCTTAAACACCCACATTGTGCCTTGCATACTTGCTAGTTACCTTGTCTCATGCCTTATGTCTTGTATGACCATTGTATGCCTTGTATGCTTCTTAGCATTGTCCATGTTGCATACTCAGCTCCTATGCCTAAATTGCATTACATAAGCATGCATGCTTTGCCTCTTGAATTACTTGTGATAGAGGTTGAGTTCCATTTGTTTTATTATGTGCATTGCATTTTATATCAAAATGCACACTTGATTCTTTGGGCCATCATGCATGGAAATGCGTGATTGGTGGTCCGAGAATCGAGGCTCATCCTCCTTTGAGTCATACACATGATAAGGAGTGTGGTTGGTGCATACATTGCTTGAAATACATTGCCATGCTTTACTTTATGCTCTACTGCCGTCAAACCAGTTTTTGCAGGAAGATTTGGCCGGCCGGCCATCTTTAGTGCCAACCGGCCATCCATTGTTGGCCGATGGAGTATTTCGTGGCCGGTGACCATTAGACATGGCCGGTGACCAATCCCTTCAGCCGGTGGTGTTCTAGAGCACTCAGAGGAGCAATCCTGAGATTTTTGCAGTCTTCAGAGTAGGATAGTCAAAGCAGAGGCATCTTGTGCATGGCAGTGATTTCCGAGTGGAATCGAACGCGCACGCATTAGACCCTCTTCCCGAGGCCGTTGTTTATTGCTTAAATAAATTAGTTAATTTGCTTAGCTGATTTAAGTGGTCTGTAATATTTAATTAGCTTGTAGGTTAATTAAATTGTATTATTATTTCGGTCCCTCCGAGCGAGGGCAAATTTGTAATAAGTGTGGGTGAGTGTGTGCATATCTTCCAATCCCGCGTCTTTCTTCCCTTTTATTTACCTGCTTATGATGGTAGACTAGGGCATATTTAAATTAGCATACCTTATGCTATGCATGTGTGCATCCATACATTTGTCTTACATGTACCGGGCTCGGTACATCATACTAACTGCATTTGTATTTCAATTACAAGTTGAATACTTGTTAATTGCAGCATTTCACATGCCATCTTTAGGATAGCTGAGCCTATTGTAGTTGCATCTTGCATGTGTTGCATTAGCCATCTTAACATGAACTAGGATCATGCATATGATTGTTAACTAGTTTCTGTTTTGGTTGGGAGGACTAGGTGAGCTTTTTATTCTTTACCATACCGCATGCGTGTGAGTGTTGCCATAATAGCATGATTACTATGAGGCTAGCTGCTTATGTGATATAACTGCATGAATGCCTGTGGGTGAAGGTTGGATTGTTTGAATTGGAATAATTCATTGAAATCCGTATTTTAGCCTACTTACGAGTAGCAAATTTCAAAACATTTCCAAACAAACGGATATGCAATGCTTTGTTCCAAATTAGGCGATCTAGTCTATACTTGTATGTTGTGCGCATCACATAATAATTCTAGGCTAATAACTAGAATCAGAACGCATGTGTTTTCAAAACAAGATATTACGGTTAGTAGAGGCCGATCTTCAGATCGGGCGAGAGGGGGTGCTCATAGCTGACCTTCCCCAATCGTACCCAAGTTCCCGAGCCGAGGCAACTTTGGTGATGACGGACACGTGGCCTTTGGCACCGAGTCAGGGTTTCCTAAATTTTCCCATAAAAAATATGTAGGTGGCGACTCTGTATCTGGCAAAGCAGTCCATGTTTGACACTTCTTTCAAAAATCTGTTTTTTCTCAAAATGATTTACTAGATATGGACTCTTTGGTTCAAATTAAGAACCGTGACAAATTGAGTCCGAACTGTAGCATTGAGGTCCCTCGCGGACATGTTACACCTTGTTATTCTTTCTATTCTTATTTTTATGAAATTGAATTTGTAGCCAAGAAGGCTTTTTAATGTAATTACTTTCATATTAATAAAGCTAGGCTTTCCTTTCTTTATTCGGCATGGTCTGGTTTATATTCCAATTGTATACTTGTAACCATTCTATTCGCCCAAATCAAACAAAATCATAGCTTCGAATTTACCAATTTTGTCCTTCGAAACCTGATTTGAACATTTCCAATGAAATACTAGAAACCTAATTTGAATATCTCCAACATATGGAGTATAATTGACAATCTTTGCCTTAGGTCTTCTCATTCCAATCATATGGTTAACACAATCAACAGCTTCGAATTAATTATTTTTGCTTCGAAAAAACAGTCTACGTTTTTCGAAGTATGGAAACTTTCCTTAGGGATTGCACTATTTTATTCTTAAAGAGTGAGTCCCTTTGGGATTTTTCACTGCTTAACCAAATATTGGCTTTTTGCAACTTCGAAGTCTAAAACAAACAAATTCTAGCTGTAGAGTATTTCAAACTTTACTTCGAAGGACTTTATTTTCAACAAGAAACTTAAAAGCAAGTCTTTAATACCCCGAAGCAAAGCCAAACCTGAGCATTTTGTACTCTTAGGCATAAAACGTGCTTCGAAATCAACTACCTTCTTTCGAAGCCCTAGCTGGATGTTTGTCATCTGGCTGTGGAGCCAAACCTCGGCTTCGAAGCTAAACATTTGATTTTGAAGCCAATCTGAGTGTTTGAGATACATTTCCCTCCCAAACGATCACTTTTAAGAGAAAATTTTTATATCCGTACCTTTAGTACTTCTTATGAATTTTGCCCATTTAAACTGATTGGGCATCTTTTAGATAGAAAGGTTTAAAAACCCATTCCTTTCGTGCTTTTAATTCACTTGCTTGCCTAACACACAAACCCTTCATCTCTATTGACCTCTCATTTTCTTTACCCTCTTTCTCAACTTCATCCTCTAAAAACTTATGTCAATGGCTTTTTTCTCCTCCAAAATACCAGTCATGGAACGTGTGAGTCCATCCGTAGCCTTAAAGAGGATCATTGCTGAAGAATATAAGAAATACAAAGCTGGCGAGAAAAATGCTATTGATGGACGCGTTTTCATTCTTCATCGCCATAAGCAATAGGAAGATGTGTTTGGGCCTATTTTTAAAGAGGTCCCTACTCAACTTCCAGCTCTGTACTCGCATTTGGAGGACCACTGCCTTCTTTATGAAGGTGATCTTGATTGGGGAAACTGGAGAGTGAACCGATCCTATCGCTGCTAGCCCACAATAAGACTAGAATAGGAGGAATGGTATGATCGGGTCGTCCTTGCTAGAACATTGGATCTCCAGGAACTTTGCTTCTTCGATGCCCTTCAACTATCCAGGTTCACCATTTCGGAGGACCCATTTTTAATACCTACTGCTCTTTGTTTTTAGAATTCTGCTTTTAATTTCTTCCAATTTAGATGTGGTGTGATGGCCCTTACTGTCCTTGACATTTGCCATCTGTCAGGGTTATCCCCTATTGGTACTCCCTTTGGTCTAGACTACCTTGACGTCAACATCCCTTTTTCTCTTCCCCCTTTGAACTCATCCTATAGTGACTTTGTCACGGCTGAGAACAAAAAGGAAGGCCCTGTGACTGATAGGGAGTTCTTTTCTTTTTTATTGTGTTGGCTCTAAAAATTCCTCTTCTGTACTTCTTCTCAAGGATTATGCCTGAGTTTGCCCCTCTTGTCAAAGCCTTTGTTTTGCATAAAAAGGTGGCCTTAACTCCTTATGTTTTGGGCCATGTCTACAAAGCATGCTCCCTCTTTTGTGAAAAACCCATGGATGCCAATCAAGGAGGCCCATTTTTGGATATTCCAACTCTGGCTTTTTGCATATTTCACTGATTTGCGTTCTAAGTGTCTAAAGTTTTTAATACCAAACCCTACCACTTATGGCATGATGTTAGCCAATGTCTTTCTTTATCCTTCTAATTTTGCCTTATACTTTTCTTTCTTTCACCAACGTCCAGTTTCCCCTTCTTCTCACACCTTTTTCTGCCTCTTCGAAGCCAATATTGGCTCAGCTTGGTTGAGGACCTTTTTGAATGATAGGTCCTGCTCTAGGCCTCAGCACAAAAATATGTGGGCTTCTATTTTGATCCCCGAGGGAGCTATTCATTGGCACTATGAACTCTAGAGCTTATAAGTATATCTTTGAGCCCTATTGTCTTGCCCAATTTGCTAGGCAATTTGGACTCTCTCTCTCTCTGCAGTTAGTCTAACTCAAACCTTGCGAGCAGAGAACTAAAAGTTCCCAGATCCAGATTAGAAGAGGCAACCTCCAAGTTCATCCAAGACTTAATTGATTTTGAATACCTACCCTTCATTCCCCAAAGCAACACACTGAAAAGGTACCAGAATTGGTGGATGGCCAATATGGAGGTGCACTTGGCCATTTCTCTTCAAGATCTATTAGTAGTACTAGATGTGCCTCAAGCCAAGTCCAAAGGGATTGGAGTTGTTACTTTCTCCACTGCTCATGCTACCCCAACTCTTACCCCTGCTACCACAAAGTCTGCTCCTGTTGCCTCACCTCTTCCTAGAGTCACTCGAGCTGCTTTGAAGAAAGGTACGCACTGCTGCTTTCTTTCTTTTCTTTTCCTTTATTATGCTTTTACTTTTTACTTATAGTTCTTTCTTTGGTGTAGGTGCCCCACACGGAGACTCTCCTCAAAGATTGCAAGCTTTAAATCTCCTCAAGAACAAGTAGCAACAACAAAGGAAAAGAAAACTCTTGCTTGATCCTGAAGAGGAGGTACCTGAGGCTCTCGTGGAATAAGATGAAACAGAGAAAGAGCGGGAGACACCATTAAAAATAAAGAAGAAAATGACGGTCTTTCCTTTTGATTTCACTGGGGATTCCATTCATGAAGCATCTGCTAAAGCAGTGGAACTGGAACACTCAAAGAGATCATTGTATTCCAAAGGGCTAAGAAGAGGAGACAACAACAAATACATAGGGATGAAGCTGCTTCGGCTGATGCACTCCAAAGAGAAACTGCAAGGAGGCAACAAACAAACTGCTAAACATTATATCCTTTGCAGTTCTCTAACCATTGCTATCACTTCTGAAACTAATAATTTCCTTTTGTGTCTCTAGTTTCCTTTCTCAAGTTTTCAATACTGAAACTTAACATTGCTTCGTATTTCTTCTTTTGCAGCAACAACTACTCTACATTCTCCTTCGATAAGGACTTCTTTAGTTTCATCTGAAGTTGAAAGACCATTAGAAGCACCCTCAAAAAAGAAAAAAAAGACTAACATTAAAGTGCCTCTAAGTGTAGAGCCCATTTAGGCAATACTCCCACTTCTTGGTTCTACACTTTTCATACATTTTTTGAGGCAAAGCATTCCTATATCTTTATCCTTTGGGTTAACTCCATATCTTCCTCTTCTAACCTTTAACTCAGCCCAATTTATTCTTCCTACAATCCTTGCTGCTCTTTCCCCTCCTAAGGAGATCCCAGTTTACTTCATCTCCAGTAATGGTTGATTCCCTCAGAGAAGATACTGGTAGCTCACCAATTCTTTGTCCACCATCACTATCCGCTCCAGCTCTTCTTCTCTTGACCTACTGGTGGCCAGGACTATATAAACTGCTAGGGACACTTCATCCTCCTCTCCTATCCCTATGCAGCCATCTCTTCCTACCACTAGAGCCCTTTCTACACCGCCAATGTCAATGGAAGAGATGGACATTTTCGAAGCTAGACTGGCTAGCCTTTTTGACATGCCTTCTACTATTCCAACAACCAGTAATGAAACTGAGCCATTGGTTCTGGCTAATTCTCTCTTGGAAATTTTTGAGAGCTCTTCAAAAATCAGTAGGGCTTCCTCACCTTCACTAGATTTGGGCATCTGTTTGGAGTTGCTGACATTGTTCTCAAGGATCCCATTCGAAGCCTTACAAAAACCTATTATCAAGAATGGTTTCCTTCAGTGCTGCAAGGTCATTGAGCAATCCAACATGGCTATTTCAAGTCACTTGTCTCAGGCAGCAGTTACCATTGACTTTTATGTCAACATTTGCCATGTCGCCAAAGCTGCAGAGGAGAAATTATTGAGAGACTAGGAATTTGTTTCCCATATACATGCTGAGGTGTCTGAACTGAAAAAACAACATTCCTCTGTCTCTCAATTTCAAGCCCAACTATTGGAGAATAAAGCTCAATTAGAGGAAGAGTTATCAGCAGTTAACCTGGTTTTGGATCGAACTACCACAAAGTTGCAAATCACCAACCAAGGACTGGCTGATCGAAGACAGGAGATGACTACAGGCATTCAGTTGTTCCCATCCCTTAAGAGTAGAAAATCAATTGTAAGGGAAAAACTGAAATATTGTACTAACTTTTGGGCCAATCTATGGCTGCATGTACTTAGCTCCTTATGAAATGAATTCTTTATTTATTATTTGAGTGTTTTCATACTTCTTTTGTTTAGCATTTTCTATACTCCTTGTGTTTCCCATACAGTTGGATAATAAGGCTTCAAGTACCTGCCATTAATTTTCTTAGGGTATACATATCCATTCAAATTTCTCAAATGGTATGCTCCCCAAGGCAAGACTCTATGAACTTGATATGGTCCTTCCCAATTAGGTGACCATTTTCCAAACTTATGACTTTTAATTCTTATTAGGAGTATTGTCTTCCATACCAAATCACATTCATCAAAGCTAATATGCTTGACTTTCTTATTATAACTTTTGGATACTTTCTTCTTTTAGAAAAGAATGCTATTTAATGCCAAAATTCTAGCTCTATCCACATTTTCTAATTCCAAGATCGTGCTTTGATGGTACTGCTCAGGAACTAACTGATCCTGGCATCTCACCCTCAAGGACTTGATGTTAATTTCTACAGGTAACACTGCATAATGCCCATATACTGAGGCATAATGAGTAACTCCTGTACTTGATCTTGGAAAAGTCCTATAAACCCATAATACATCCAATAGCAAGTTATGTCAATCCCTAGAATTGTCTTCCAGAACTCTCTGTATTTCTTTTTTCAAAGACTTATTAGATGATTCTGCCTGACCATTTGTTTGTGCATAATAAGGGGTGGAATTAACAAGACTAATTCTAAACTCTACTGCAAAAGACTTTACCATCTTTCCATCAAATACAGTCTCATTATCCACAGTTATGGTCTGTGGGATACCAAACCTGTGAATCAAACCTTTAATAAATCCAATAACTTCAGTTTAGTCTACAGCCTTATATGGTTTAGCTTCGACCCACTTAGTAAAGTAGTCTATGGCCACTAAGATGAAACAATGGTGCTTTAAAGAGAGTGGATGTATTTTCCCTATCATATCCATAGCCCATCCTCTAAATGGCCAAGGTTTCACAACTGCATGTAAATCAGTTATTGGTACATGTCTTATCATGCCATGTTTTTGGCATGCCTGGCAACCTCTAGCATATTCTATACAATCTTTAAGGATGGTGGGCCAATAGTAGGAATGTCTTCGAAGTAGCCATCTCATCTTCACACCAGGCTAATGAGCACCACAGATGCTTTCATGAACTTCAATCATAGCTGTCAATGCCTCCTTTGGCCTTAGACATTCCAATAACAAACCATCTACTCCCTTTTTGTAAAAAGCATTACCATACACTATGTATTGCATAGATTGTAGTTTGATCTTTCTGTTGGCTTTCGAAGATGGGCCAGTTAGGTACTACATTATTGGATGCCTCCAATCTTGATCTTATAAGTCATTATGATTGACTTCTAACAACACATTCCTTTTAGTTAAATGTGGTATTAATTTTTGATATGTTGCTTAACTTTTGTTCATTTGAGTGTCATCCCTTCTCCTGAAATTCGAAACTTTCTGAGCTACATCATTGGCTTTGTCATTCATGAATCTTGGGATATAAGTCACATTTGCTATCTGAAACTGAGAAAGCAAATGTAATGCAACAACATAGTATGGTAATATGCTTGCACTTTAACATTTGAAAATTCATTTTACTTGGTTAACCACCAATTGAGAATCTCCAAATATATCAACTGCATGAGCTTGTAATCCAATAAGCATTTCCAATCCCATTATTAAAGCTTCATATTTAGCTTAATTATTGGAACAAGTAATTTCATAAACTCTAAAATCATGTGTGGTTTCTACCCCCTATGGTGACTTAATCGCCACACCAATTCCAGTTAGACCATTAGCTTTTAATCCATCAAACCACATTTTTCATGGCTCAATATTAACCATACCAAGATCCATTATCTCTTAGCTTTCTGTCTGACATAGATGATATGCCAAAAAATTATCTAAAACTTGTCCTTTTACTACCTTTTTGGGAACATATTCTAGATGAAATTCTGATAAGGCTAGTATCCATTTGTCAATTCTTCCTCTCAACATAGGTCTAGATAACATATACTTAACCAAATCTGTGGTTACAATTACCAAAACAATTGTAGGCAAAAGATAGTATCTTAATTTCATTGCAGCAAAATACAATGTGTTAATCGTATTATTTAATTTTGATGATGTCTAAAATATATTATTTAATATACATATTATTTGACACAAAATATTATCTTTTTAAAATATATATTTTTGTTAAATATTATTTAAATAAAAATATTTTCAAAAACTTTACTATTTACTTTTTGAAAAATAGGGTTAATTACTATTCATCTTTTGACAAATTGATTAATTATATTATTTTGACAAAAATGATTAATTGGTTGTATTAATGAGTTGTCTTCTTTTGACAAAAATGATATATCCAAATGTGTAGTGGTAAATCTCTACAACATACATAATATTTTAAAGAGGGCATATATTTTCAGATCCATCATAAATATTATTAAAGAGATTTTTCTGTATGCAAAAATTTGATTAGAACATTTTATATATAATGCATATAATATAAATAGAATACAGCATGTGCGCTATTAAATTTTTTACATTACCTTGATTATATCATATCACACTACACTACATTGATTATATCATATTATAATCAAACAAGAAGAAAAAGATAAAGTTATATATATATATACATATTCTTCATATTCTTTATGTTTCTGCTTCCGTTTTCTATTGGTATCAGAGCCAAGTTATGTTTCTATATGTTTCTTACAGTCTTGTTTTCTATTTAATCATTCTCCTTTCTTGATTATTTATTCTGTTTTTGGCCATCTTAATCTGTCAAAAATTCTATCTGTGTCTTTCCACCTAGCTAAGTCACCCACTTTCGTCCCTGTCCAGAGTAAGTCCTTAGGGTTAGGCAGTGTTGGACTTAGGGGTCTTCCGAATAGGGTATGTATGGATGCGGGTATGTGAAAAACATGATAAATTTTGACAATGTATTAAGATTCCTATAATACAGATTAAATAATCAAAAGATGAGTCGATTATTTAGAAGTAACTCGTCAGCCAGTTCTAGATCAACTACTTTTCCCTCACTACTCAATCAAGGATTAGTAATTAATGAAGAAGATGTTGAAATACAAAATGATAAAATTAATTTAAATTGGAATATACCAAAATTACCTGTTAAGGAAATTTATAAAACTACTTTTTTACAGAATACTTTTAATGTTAATCTGCATGTTAAAACCATTGAACAAATTTATGCTTTAGAAAAACCTACGGAAACTTGTCAATTATTTGATGTTGATCTAATTAAAAGACATTTGAAACGGTAATAATTTTATTCATTTAGGCTTAATTCAAGTTGGTATTAAACCATTAACCCAACAAGGAAAAAATGCTTCTGTTTTATTATGTTTACGAGATGCTCGTTTTATTGATTATAATGATAGTTTAATGGGTATGATGGAAACTGGTCTTCATAAGGGTCTAGTACATTTTAATTGTTTTCCTGATTTTACACTCAGTTTACATGATCCACATATTTTAAAAACATTAACTTTAAATATTCAATTAAATGGTTCATTTACTAATATGTTAGAAAAAGTTCATAATATTGCTTTAATTTATCGTGTTCACTACAAATGTATGAAAACCAATTTAAATGTTCAAGCTTTGCATAAAAGTCCAAAAGATAAAACTCTGCTAATCCAAAGTAGTAATAATGAATCCCATATTAATGTTCCACAAATGATTGAATGGAAAAATATTACTCTCCCCGATCAATGGATTACTAATAATGAAAATTATAAACATAATCAACAACAATCTTCTATTCAAGATATCCAAGATATCCAACAATATCTTCGATGGTTCGGTTCACATTAAATTTAATCGAGGTCAATCCTCTAGACATAGTACTTCTAGTATACCCTTGAAATTGAAACCGAAGATGAAATATTTAATACTCCTTTATTTCAAAAAATAGTCAACTCAATTTTGGTCACACTACAAATAGTAAACTCAAAGGAATTGATAACTCTACAACTTCTCAAATTAGTAAACGCTTATTCAACACACACACATTTACTCAAGAAGATGAAGAATCTCAAAATTCTCCTACTCAAACTGATTTCGAAGTTACACATCCAATCAATCCTCAATTAATGACAATCAAAAAAGAATTTACTCCTGATTTAGATAAATTACTTATTGATTTTAGATCTAAAGAAAATAGAACTAAAAGACATGCTTATCATGCTAAATATGATTCTGCTCAACAATCCAGCATAACTAGGAAATGGTATGATTTTATGGTAGAATATGGTTTTGAATTATCTTTCTTTGAATATATGGATAACTATTATAAAAAGATTAATACAATCACAAAACATAAATGGAAAACTTCCCCTAATACATCTGTTACCTCTAGTCATCCACCTCTATCTAATATAATTATTGAATGCCAAGGTTCTGAAGTCCCAGCTTCTCCTTTTAAGTTGCCTGGCACTGACCCTGAAATTAAAAAAATTATTGAACAAAATAATTATACTAATCAATGTTTAAAAACAATTGGTAAACAATTAGATAAAATAGAAACTAATTTAGATGATTATTCTGCTAATACCACATCTACTAAACAATCTCGATCAACCTTTAATAAACCTTCCCAAAGGATCGCTCCAAACGCAAAAGTTTAGTCACCAATGATCAATTTGCTGTAAAAGCTATTGAACAACTATTTACCAAATTAGCTACCAATGAACAAGCTTCACCGTCCAAAGGTCTTACTGTTTTAAATCAACAAGAACTTGTTTCTACTCAATCGATTCTCGATTCAACGATAATGAGATTAATCAATTAGCTCGACAATTTCAACCTCTACTCAAATTTCAACAAATTGCATTATCCTAAACCTAATCCTACATCTCTTACAAAAATTGGTATTCTAGACCAACTCCCCGATCTCCAATATGAAGAAAATAATATTGCAAATCAATTTTCTGTCTCGCCAAAAATTATATGAATGGAATATTGATGGTTTAAGTGAAGATCAAATATTGCAAAAATTAAATCATTTATCTATGGTTGCTAATAGTTATTTAACTAATTACCGATTACTCTCAACACGAAATTGCTTTTTAATAACCTCTGGTTTTACCAGTATGCTCAAATCTTGGTGGGAAAAATATCTCACTGAAGAACAACGTGAATCAATCTTACATGCTAATCAAAAAAATGCAAATGATCTCCCTATCTTTGATGAACATATTGGTTATTATGTACCTGATGGTGTTAACACATTAATCTACACAATAGTTAGACATTTTATAGGAACTCCTACTAATATATATTCTTGCATACATGATCAACTTAGTAACCTGACCTGTCCTACCTTAAGTGATTTTAGATGGTATAAAGATGTTTTTACCTCTAGAGTTATGTTAAGAGAAGACTGTACTAAATCATTTTGGAAAGAAAAATTTATTAATGGATTGCCTGATTTATTTGCTCACAAAATTAGAGATGTTCTTAGTCAACCTACTGGAATAATTGAATATGATAATTTAACCTATGGTGATATAATTAGCACTATTCAAAAAGAAGGATTAAGAATGTGTATTGATCTTAAACTTAGTCAAAAAGCTCAAAAAGATAAGCACAAGGCTAAATATGAATTAGGAAATTTCGTGAACAATATGGTTTACCTCTGTAGCACCCTCTCGTAGGAAACCACATAAGCATAGTAAACATGGACACAAATATTCAAATAAATACAAAAAGAACTATTCACCTTCTAAATCAAATGATAAATTTTATACTTAACCAAAAAAGAAATATTACAAGTCAAAATCACATCCAAAATCTAAATCTAATAAAGATATTACATGTTATAACTGTGGTAAAAAAGGTCATTATTCTAATAAGTGTAAAGAGAAACAAAAATTAAAAGATAAAGTTAATCAACTTCAAATTAATGATGAATAAAAAAATCAATTATTTGAAATCTTTCAATTAAATCAATCTGTTAGTGATTCCTCTTCTGATAATCCGAATACTTCATCTGATTACCATTCACCTAGTAATGATTCTGATAATAATATAGAATTAGGATGTAATGATGTTTGTTGTAAACCTGTTAAACAAATTATTGTTCTTACTAAACAAAATCAAGAAGAATCTGCTTTTATTGAACTAATTAGTAAATTAGATGATCCAGAATTAAAGAAGAAATATACTGATAGACTTAAATCTTTATTAATTAATAATACTGATTCTAAACCTAGACAAGATAAACCAATTATTAGTCTATCTAAAACTTTAGAAAGATTTAAGAATAAACAAAAAGAAGTTACACTTCAAGATTTACAAAAAGAAATCAATCAGATTAAACAAACTATTAAAGAACTACAAAATAAAGATCAACATTTAGAAGACGAAATTATTACATTAAAACCTAATAAAAATTTAGAAAATTTCCAAGATAATAATATTGAATCTCCTGATGAATCTAGTCATGATTCTGACCATACTAATCTGAAAACCTTCTATTCGATAATCGATCACACCAATCTCAATCAAACAATCTTGAAAATAAAAGATTAAATCTAATTAATAAAATTTATATTCAAAAATGGTATTCAAAAATTAAAATTGTTATTAATAACTTTGAATTAGAACTTGTTGCATTAATTGATCTTTGGTCGATTTAAATTGCATTCAAGAAGGTTTAGTCCCCACCAAAAATTATGCAAAATGTCATGCAAGATTAACCTCTGGTACTGGTAGCCAACTGCATATTAGCTATAAATCACCTAAAGTTCATATTTGTCACAATAATGTCTGTTTTAAAACCTCATTTGTTTTAGTAAAAAACATGACTGATAAAATCATTTTAGGTACACCATTTATCTATTTACTATATCCATTTACTACATCTAGTGAAGGCATAACTACTCATGTTTTCGGTCAACCTGTTACATTTAAATTCTTATCTCCACCTGAAATGTTAGAATTAAATCAATTAAAAGATTGTTCTATCTCTCACACTATTAATCGATTAAGTAGACATTTAAAATTTCTTAAAGAAGAAATTAATTACAAACGAATTGATCAACAATTAACTGATCCTGTAATTATTTCTCAGATTAATAAATTTAAATTAAAACTTGAATCAACTGTTTGTTCCACTTTACCTACTGCGTTTTGGCATAGGAAAAAACATGTAGTTACTTTGCCATATATCAAAAATTTTAATGAAAAACAAATTCCTACTAAATCTAGACCTATTCAAATGAATCATGAATTACTTGAAATGTGTAAAAAAGAAATTAATGAATTGTTAAAAAATAGAATAATTAGTCCGAGTAAATCCCCATGGTCTTGTCCTGCTTTTTATGTTAATAAAAATGCTGAATTAGAACGAGGTGTCTCTCGATTAGTCATTAATTACAAACCTTTAAATCTTTGTTTTAGAATGGATTAGGTATCTTATTCCTAATAAAAAGATTTGATTAAAAGACTTAGTCAATTGTTATTTTTAGTAAATTTGATTTAAAAAGTGGTTTTTGGCAAATTCAAATTCATCCTACGGATAGATATAAAATCGCTTTCACTATACCATTTGGACACTATGAATGGAATGTCATGCCATTTGGGTTAAAAATGCTCCTAGTGAATTTCAACATATAATGAATGATATTTTCAATCCATTTAGTCATTTTTCCATAGTTTATATAGATGATATTCTTATTTTTTCAAAATCAATTAGTGAACACTGGAAACATCTTACTGCCTTCTTTTATACCATTAAGAGTCATGGTCTAGTCATTTCTGCTCCTAAGATTAAATTGTTTCAAACCAAAGTCCGATTTTTAGGTTATGATATTCACCAAAATACTATTTTACCTATTAGTCGTTCCATTGAATTTGCGTCTAAATTTCCTGATGAAATCTTAGATAAAACTCAACTACAACGTTTTTTAGGATCACTGAATTATATTGCTGAATTTTACAAAGACCTTAGGAAAACTTGTCAACCTCTGTTTGATCGGTTAAAAGACAATCCTCCTCCTTGGTCTTCTACTCATACTGCTATTGTTAAACAGGTTAAACAATATGTCAAGTCTCTTCCTTGTCTTGGTATTCCTACTGAAAATTCATTCAAAATTATTCAAACTGATGCCTCTGATGTTGGTTATGGTGGCATTCTCCTTCAGAAAGTCACTCCTCAATCATCTGAACAAATTGTTCGTTATCACTCTGGTGTTTGGAATAAAGCACAATTAAATTATAGTACTATTAAAAAAGAAATTTTATCTACTGTTTTATGTATTAGTAAATTTCAAGATGATATTTTAAATCAAAAATTTTACTGTGTTGATTGCAAATCGCTAAATATGTTTTAGAAAAAGATGTTCAAAATCTTGCTAGTAAGCAAATTTTTGCCCGTTGGCAATCTATTTTAAGTATTTTCGATTTTACTATTGAATATATACCTGGTTGTCAAAATTCCATTCCCGATTTCCTTACCCGAGAATTTTTACAAGGGGGATAGGGATGGCCACTCCATTTATTGCTTACCATAAAACCCAAATTACCCATTACCGTGATCTGATTCACCAAACTGCTTATCGCATTGCTCGATTAAAATTAGCCAAAAAAAAAAAAAAACTACTAAACGTGCTCAATACATTCAGTACCACCAAATCCAAGCTCGTTGCCATTTACTTGCTGATTATTACAACTGTTTGGATTTTCATCAGACTTATTTAGATCTCCTTAGTGGTTGCTAATCTTTATTGCTAACCTTTGTTTCTTTTTAAACAGATGTCTCGCCCAAGGCCCCCTTCTAAAGCCTTAGTTCCAACTAGTCAGCCTTTTATCCCTCCTTTGGAGTTAGTCACCCAATACCATCCTATTGAAATGATTAACCGTTACCAAGTTCTTGGTAGTACTCCTCGACCACATCTGCTTTGGCCTATGATCCTTTTGCTTCATCTAGCCAAGCGCACTCCATACCCTCCTAATCCTATTAAAACGCCGATCGATTATGTTGACTCAACAACTACTAATCTCTTTTTCAAAGAACCTAGTCACCCAAAGAGTCAATCATTAATGATCCGGTTAAAACTTATTTCCCTCTGGATGGCATTTTGTTCCTCTCCATCCAGAGAAAACAATTACCTTCTATAAAGACATCTGTTCAACCATCACCAATTGTGATTAAACCCATTTATGATCGTATTTACACTAGTAAAGTGGTTTACCATTCACTTTATATTCACAATATTGTTTCCTTAGTTGAATGGGGTTCTCCTTATCAACTTCGAGATTTACCTAATCACTCCCTTCAAAGATAATTATTATGATTATATTGATGTCCGTTCAAAGTCCTCCTATATCAAAATGAAACATTTAGTCACTCTGGTTTCTTCAAATTGATCAAAAGTTTAAGTCGAATTACCTACTTGGTTTCGAGATGGTGGACACATTATGGTGCCATCCTGCACATCTTCCCATCGAATTTTGGATCAAGTCAATTACTTTTCCACTTGTTTTCTCATTCACTCCACAAAGAAAGAGAATTTCCTCAATTGCTTATTTTTATATCCAAATATAAGATCCCTTGGATATTCAAATGGCAATATGGTATTTCTGGTAAAGTGATTCAGCGGCTACATAAGGTTAAATGGTGGGATAACTTCAAGATTCAACGAATTGTTGATATTGTTCAAACTGAGTTCCCGATTAACATTCATGCTCCTACACCTGCCATGGTTAAAGCTCATCAGATCCCAACTGCTCCAGTCACTCAAGGAAGCCAACTTCCTCCAGTCAATCTTGGAAGCCCATCATCCAGTTCTTCCAAGCCCAAGTCATCCAAATCAAAGATTAAATCCAAGTCAGCAAAGCCCAGTTCTGACCAGCCCAAGTCAAAGGATAAATCCAAATCAAAGGTTAAGCCCAAGTCCAAGTCATCCAAAGATGAACTCCTCCAAATGGCTCGTTTACTCATGGCCCAAGCCAAATCAGAACTCGGATAACGGCGATTCGTAAGGTAGTTCGAGACGGTTCAAACTCTTCTGAAGGTTCAACTACTCAAACTCCATATGGACCCGAGTTCCAAGATGCTCAGGACCCATATGCTTAGTTCAGTCATTGGATTCTATATAGCTATAATTATCAGCTTCAATCAATACTCGTCTTTTGAGAAAAGTCACGATATATATATCTATATTTGATTCCTCACCACATGCCTCCAAGCAATGAATAGTAAAAAGTCAACTTTATCGTTCACTATTCATCAAAAGTCAACATTACTATTCATCATTCATTATGATTCATTCCACCAACAAATTCAAAGACAAGAAAAGCTTTAATAATTCACCGAAAAGCCAGACAACTCCCATGTGCTTCGATGCTCCTTTCAAGTCAAAACTATTCACTCACAAGGCTCACAAAGAATCACTCACAAGGCTAACGGTGGTGGTCTCTTTGATTATAAAAGGGCCTCTTCAGTCAAGAATAAGGCAGAGTTAGAAAAATTGAGAGCATCCCTTCCTCAAGAGAAAAACCTATCTCTGTAACTTTCTTTTCAAGTCCGTTTTCAAGTTATGTATTTTGAAGAATTGTTAGTTTCAATCCATTAAACAATTGTAAGTTTTATTATTAATGTTTATTTAAACTGTTTTCTTTTATTATTTCTTACAATGTTAGTTTAACTTATTTTTAGTATTATTTGTGCTGTTTCCTTCTTCATATTCTTTATGTTTCTGCTTCCGTTTTATATAAACAAGATGGAACAAATCATTTATTTGTTTGAAAGTTGTGAACTTTGTATTAAATTGTCTACAAAAACGGTGGCTCCATGTTTGAAAAAACAAAAAGAAACAATTAGTCTTACTTTTATCTTTTTTAATTATTATCATTTGCTGACTATTTAAAATCAAAGTGTGTGCTTATATAAGCGATGACATCAAGAGCCTGCTTATGTAAGCCTTGACATCAGGAGCGTGCTTATGTAAGCGATGACGTCAGGAGCGTGCTTATGTAAGCCATGACGTCAGCAAGGAGCGTCCAACGGGTATATTTTTGTGTATAAATAGAGGTGTTGGATGTGAAAAAAAAACCAAGAACTTGAAGAGAAAAATTTTCTGTGAGCTTCAAAATTCTGAGTATTCTGCTCTTTCACTTTCAGATCTAAGTCTAGCATTTGTTCTTACACTTTCATATCTACTCTTTGTGAGAGAATTATTGTAAAAGAGGGTTTAAATTACCCTTATTCTTATTCCTTATTTTTTAGAGAGATTTTGTAAGGGTAAGGCTTTCATTGTTGAGTGAGGCTCAATCGATAAGAGTAAGTCCTGTGCCAAATCCACAAGCTTGGTGGTGTATTTATTCAATTGATAGTAAAGAAATTCTCAAGGAGGTTCCTTGGGGAGTGGACGTAGGCCGGCGTGCCGAACCACTATAAATCGCAGTGTTTGATTTTCTCTCCCTATCTCTCTTATTTTTATTTTGATAATTATTATTCTGTTTTTTTTTATTCTGAATATTGTGTTAATTTTAATACTGTGAAATTTTTAATAACCCAATTCACCCCCCCTCTTGGGTTGCCTATCTGGGATAACAATTGGTATCAGAGCCTAGACTCTAATTTCTGTGACTTAACCGTCTTAGAGTAGATCATGGCAACCCCTAGTTATTCCTTACCCGAGGGACAAGCATCTAATAGGCCACCTCTATTTAGCGGCACAAATTTTAGCTATTGGAAAACTAGGATGACCATACATATTCAATCCAATGATTATGAATGTTGGAAAATTATTTGTAATGGTCCAAAAATTCCTACCAAAACTGTAAATGGACTTAGGGTACCAAAACCTGAAGATGAGTGGGATGAATCAGATACTAGAATGGCCCAAATTAATGTCAAAGCTACAAACATGTTGTACTGCGCCTTAGATGCCAACGAGTTCAACAGAATTTCCACATGTAAAACCGCAAAAGAAATTTGGGACAAGCTTATAGTGACTCATGAGGGAACCGAACAAGTTAAAGAATCTAGAGTCAGTTTGCTAGTCCATAATTATGAACTTTTTAAAATGAAACCTGATGAAACTATTCCTCAAATGTTTACTCGCTTTACTGAAATTATTAATGGTTTAACTTCTCTTGGCAAAATATATACTAATGCTGAAATTGTAAGAAAAGTGCTTAGGTCATTGCCGAAAAGTTGGGAGACAAAAGTCATTGCCATTACTGAAGCCAAAGATTTATCAAAGCTGAGTCTAGATGAGTTAATGGGATCTCTATTAACTCATGAACTCATAATGCAAGAAGGAAAAGAAGAGGAGGACAACAAGAAGAAGAAAGGAATAGCCTTCAAATCCACCTCGAAACATCAAGAGGATAAGGAAGATGATTCAGATGAGGATGAGGAAATGGCATTCATCACTAGAAAGTTCCAAAGGTTTGTAAAAAATAAACAAGGCGTACGAAATTTCTTCAGAAAAGACTTCAACAACAGGGATTTTCAAAGAGGAAAAAATCACAAAAAATCTGAAGTAACCTGCTACGAATGCAACAAACCTGGACACTACAAATCAGAATGTCCAGAACTTAAGAAAAAATTTAAGAAGGACAAAAAGAAAGCTATGATTGCAGCATGGGGAGAAGATAGTGATGAAAGCGACACAGAAACAGAAGTTTGCAAAAACGAGGTTGCTAACCTATGTTTAATGGCACTTGGAAATGAAAATGAGGTAAATGACGAATCTTTTACATTTGATAAATTACAATTAGCTTTTGATGAATTACATGCTGAATTTAAGAAACTTAGTTTGAAAAATAATTGTCAAAAGAAAGTAATTTCAAATTTATCAAAAAAAAATGAATCATTGACTTCCAAGATAAATGTTTTAGAAAATGAAGCCATGAAAATTAAAAAGAAAAATGAGATTTTAACTCAAAAAGAGTCTTCAATTTCTGAAAAACATTTAGTTGTATTGCAAAAAGAAAACGAGTCTTTAAAAAATGAGCAAATTATTTTGAAAGAAAATATTGAAGACTTGAAAACTACTCTTTCAAAGTTTACTCAAGATCGAGAGACGTTAGATAAAATTCTTAAAAATCAAAATCGTACTTTTGGTAGAGCCGGAATTGGATATAAACCTTTTTCAAAAGTAAAAACTGCCAAAAATGGCTTTGTATATGCATCTTCTAATCATTCTCATCTCACATGTCATTTTTGTGGAACAAAAGATCATATTTCACCTTCATGTCCTATTAAAAGAAATCCTTTTACTAAAATAAAAAAGATGTGGGTCCCTAAGGATATCTTAAGAGTGTCAAATTCTAACTTTTATGGACCCAAGAAAAAATAGGTACCAATAAAGAAATCAAATTTTTGTAGGTATATTTCAAGACAAAATTCAGTAACGATAGATGGTATCTCGACAGTGCATGTTCGAGGCACATGACTGGAAATAAAGTTATGTTCGCCACACTCCAACCAAAGGATGGCGGATATGTGACTTTTGGGGACAATAGCAAGGGTAAAATCATTGGTGTAGAAAGTATTGGTAAAAATCCCTCTCCTATTATTGAAAATGTTTTATTTGTTGAAGGTTTAAAACATAACTTGCTTAGTATTAGTCAATTATGTGATAAAGGTTATAGAGTTATTTTTTAGAAAACTCATTGCACTATTGAAAACACTTTAGAAAATAAAACTTTATTTATAGGTTATAGACATGAGAATGTATATGTGTTTGATTTGCATGATTTGTCTTCTCATTTTAATATTAAATGTTTATCTGCTATAAATGATAATGGTTGGCTTTGGCATAGAAGATTAGGACATGCTCATTTTGATTTAATTTCCAAACTTTCAAAAAATGAGTTAGTCATAGGTTTACCAAAAATTATTTTTGAAAAATATAAACTTTGTGATGCATGTCAATTTGGAAAACAAACTAGAATTTCTTTTAAATCCAAAAATATTGTTTCAACTACTAGACCGCTTCAACTCTTGCATATTGATCTATTCGGACCATCTAGAACATTAAGTTTAGGAGGAAAATCTTATGCCCTTGTGTGTGTTGATGATTATACTAGATATACATGGGTATTATTTTTAGCACACAAAAATGAAGCTTTTTATAATTTCTCAAAACTTTGTAAAAGAATTCAAAATGAGAAAAATCTTAATATTTGTAGTATTAGAAGTGATCATGGTAGAGAATTTGAAAATGATGATTTTATTATGTTTTGTGATGACTTAGGAATAGATCATAATTTCTCAGCCCCTAGGACTCCTCAACAAAATGGTGTGGTTGAAAGAAAAAATAGAACTCTTGAAGAAATGGCTCGTACTATGCTTTGCGAAAATAATTTGCCTAAATATTTTTGGGCGGAAGCTGTTAACACTGCATGCTATGTTATAAACCGTGCCATTATTAGACCTATTCTTAAGAAAACCCCTTATGAACTTTGGAAAGGAAGAAAACCTAATATTAGTCACTTGCGTGCTTTTGGTTGTAAATGTTTTGTATTAAACAACAATAAAGATAACTTAGGAAAATTTGATGCTAAATCCGATGAAGCTATATTTCTTGGTTATTCTATGTCTAGTAAAGCTTATAGAGTATTTAATAAAAGAACTCTACTTGTTGAAGAATCTGTGCATATTGTTTTTGATGAATCTAACGATATTATTTCCAAGAATCTTGTAAGTAATGATATTGTAGAAAATCAACCAAGCATGGAGAGCATTTACAAAAAGGAAAATGAAGAAAATCCATTACACGAACATGAAGAAGAAATAACAATGAAGAAACTTCAAGAAACATATGCTCTTCTAGAAAATGACTCAAATCTTCCAAAAGAATGGAAGTATGCTCATGGCCACCCCAAAGACCTCATCATAGGTGATGCGGCGGAAGGTATAAAAACTCGTTCCTCTATTAAAAATATTTGTGGTAACTTAGCATTTGTTTCACAAATTGAACCAAAATCATTTTTAGAAGCTGAAAATGATGAAAATTGGATTTTAGCAATGCAAGAAGAATTAAATCAATTTGAAAGAAATGAAGTTTGGTTTTTGACCCCTCGACCTAAGGATCATCCCGTAATTGGTACAAAATGGGTTTTTCGAAATAAAATGGACGAATCTGGAGTTGTTACTAGAAATAAAGCTAGATTAGTAGCTCAAGGCTATAATCAAGAAGAGGGAATTGATGAAACTTTTGCACCAGTTGTTAGACTTGAAGCTATTAGAATGTTACTTGCTTTTGCGTGTTTTAAAAATTTTAAATTATATCAAATGGATGTTAAAAGTGTTTTTTTAAATGGGTACATTTCGGAGGAAGTCTATGTTGAACAACCTCCCAGTTTTGAAAATCATAAATATCCGGATCATGTTTTCAAACTTTCAAAAGCTTTATATGGCTTGAAACAAGCTCCTAGAGCATGGTATGAAAGATTGAGTAATTTTTTACTTGACAAAGAATTTTGTAGAGGAAAAATTGATACAACACTTTTTATAAAAATTAAAAAGGAAGATATGTTAATTGTTCAAATTTATGTTGATGATATCATTTTTGGTGCTACTAATGAAAATTTGTGCAGAGAATTTGCTAAAGATATGCAGGGTAAATTTGAAATGAGTATGATGGGGGAGTTAAATTACTTCCTTGGTCTACAAATTAAACAAACTAATGATGGGATCCATTTAAATCAAACAAAATATATCAAGGATCTACTCAAAAGGTTTGAAATGGAATCAGCAAAGCCTGCAGCAACTCCAATGAGCACATCAATAAAAATCGACAAAGATGAACAAGGTAAACCTGTAGATGAAAAGAAATATCGAGGTATGATTGGTTCTTTATTCTATCTTACTGCAAGTAGGCCCGACATAATGTTTAGTGTTTGTATGTGTGCACGTTTTCAATCCGCACCGAAAGAGTCACACATCACCACAGTCAAACGCATTTTTAGATATCTTGTCGGCACTCCAAATTTGGGATTATGGTATCCTAAGGGAACCACCTTTGAACTTTTTGGTTACTCAGATGCCGACTTTGCGGGATGTAGACTTGATCGAAAAAGCACTAGTGGCACTTGTCATTTTCTTGGACACTCACTCACATCTTGGTTTTGCAAAAAACAAAACTCAGTGGCTCTGTCAACTGCTGAAGCAGAATACATTGCCGCCGCTGGGTGTTGTGCACAATTACTTTGGATGAAACAACAACTTCAAGATTTTGGACTTCACTATGATCATATTCCTATAAAATGTGACAACACAAGTGCCATTAACCTTTCAAAAAATCCTATTCAGCACTCACGCACTAAACACATTGAAATAAGGCATCATTTTCTAAGAGATCATGTACTCAAAGGTGACATTGAACTCGAATTTATGCCTACAAATTGTCAATTAGCTGACATATTTACCAAGCCTCTAAATGAAGAACAATTTTGTTATATTAGAACAGAACTTTGTATGATGAATACTCCAATATAATGTTTATATTAAAAAATAATTTTTTTTTAAAAATAAAAATAAAAATAAAAATAAAAATAAAAATAAAAATAAATATTGTAATAATAATTATTATTATAAAACTAATAACAATAATAATATACATATATTTATATATATAATTTTTCACTCTCTCTCTCTCTCTCGTGCCGTCTCTTTCTCTCACCTACTCTCTCCTTTACTCTCTCTTTTTCTCTTTCTCTTGGTCTCTCGCTTTTCTCTTCTTCCTCATACCCTCAGCCGACTCCATCTCCACCCTCACCATAGCCTACAACCATCCACCATCCACCATCCATAAAATCATTCACCACTTTCATCACTATCACTATCCACCCAAATCCCTCACCAATCTTCCAAACTCCATCACTTCTCTACCCGAAGTCTGCATCACCATCTTTACCGATCCATTAAGTTCCATCGCCGATCCACCAAGACCCGTGACAGATCCATCAAGATCCATTGTCGATCTACACAAATTCATCACTGATCTACCCAATCTTTTCCATTTCTTCCGATCAGCAAGGTCATCACCAATCAACATGTTAAAATTATTGGTGCACTGTGTTGTATTGTTTTACTTGTTATATGTGCTCAAAATTTTCTTGGATTTAATATTGGTTGCTTCTACCTTGATTGAAGTATTTGTTTTTGTTTTTATTTTCTCCTTTTATGCTAGTGCACTTGGTGTAGTTGTTTATGGCCAGATCTTAAGGGCCCTTGGTGTCATAGATTGGTAATTTATTTTTTATGTAATTTTTAGTGCATTAATTCAGGGGGAGACTCATATATTTTGAGATTAACAATCATTATAAAAATACATTAAAAAAAAATGTGTATATTCTGTGCATAATTTTAGGGAGAGTATATATATCATATTTTCCTTATCTGCCATACTCCTTTTCTGCACCAACACAAAATTTTTTTTGCAAATACAGAATTTAACAAAAAAAAAAATAATAATAATAAATAATAATAAATAAATAAATAAAATCAAATAAAATTATAACACAAATTCAAATAAATATAGGAAGAAATGCTCGAAATTTTATTTCAGAAAAAGAAAATATTACTCGATTACATGTAAATTTTTCAGAAGGCTTCACAGATTTTTTTCTTTTTCACTTCTCTCAACAATTTTTCATGAGCCTCTTTTAGATGTCTCTCTCTATTTTCGATCTCTGTGAGTCTTGGCATTATCACCGTTGCATAATAATGCACTGCATTCTCCAACTGTGCATTTTTCCTTTTTAACTCCTTCTTCTCCTTACATATATTAACTACTTGTTGTTTTAACAAGCACACCTCATCTCTCCATTGCTGATTTTCTTGTACTCTTACCTGTAATCGTCGCGCCATATTGGAAACTGCAGTCATGGCCTGTGTACTTAGAGCCATAGTGTTATTAATAGCATCGACATCATTTCGATTGCTAATACCACTAGAACCCTCATTTACAGGCATAGCATGTGCCTGCGTCACTGGTACTCTCTCATTTGCCTGCATTACAGGCACCTTATGCAGGTCCGACTCATTGATCGCCAAGGTAAGGAATGACATGATTACAAACGAAGCTACCACGAATTTTTCTCTCACTCACTTGATGATTTTGTATCTTTGCATCTGATCTATGTCACTTTTTATACACTCCATTGCTCCATTACTCGATGCATATCTGCTATATCTGCTCAAGTCTTTTGTTTGTCCATATTTCCTGGGCTTGAGATGCTCCAAAATCCCCACAATGATTCCGACAAGACAGAAGGCCCATTATTTGATTTTTGGCCGCTCAAATTATTGTATCAAATATGTTTGTTTCTTATCTTCATCTTTATTTTGATGATGTCAAAGGGGGAGAAAAAATATGATTACTTTTGAAAATTATATGTTGTAGGGTTATCAAATAAATTGTCAATGTTATTTTGTGTCAAATCCATACAAATATTGCCATCATCAAAAAGGGGGAGATTGTTAATCGTATTATTTAATTTTGATGATGTCTAAAATATATTATTTAATATACATATTATTTGACACAAAATATTATCTTTTTAAAATATATATATTTGTTAAATATTATTTAAATAAAAATATTTTCAAAAACTTTACTATTCACTTTTTGAAAAATAGGGTTAATTACTATTCATCTTTTGACAAATCGATTAATTATATTATTTTGACAAAAATGATTAATTGGTTGTATTAATGAGTTGTCTTCTTTTGACAAAAATGATATATCCAAATGTGTAGTGGTAAATCTCTACAACATACATAATATTTTAAAGAGGGCATATATTTTCAGATCCATCATAAATATTATTAAAGAGATTTTTCTGTATGCAAAAATTTGATTAGAACATTTTATATATAATGCATATAATATAAATAGAATACAGCATGTGCGCTATTAAATTTTTTACATTACCTTGATTATATCATATCACACTACACTACATTGATTATATCATATTATAATCAAACAAGAAGAAAAAGATAAAGTTATATATATATATATATATATGTATATATATATATAAACAAGATGGAACAAATCATTTATTTGTTTGAAAGTTGTGAACTTTGTATTAAATTGTCTACAAAAACGGTGGCTCCATGTTTGAAAAAACAAAAAGAAACAATTAGTCTTACTTTTATCTTTTTTTTAATTATTATCATTTGCTGACTATTTAAAATCAAAGTGTGTGCTTATGTAAGCGATGACATCAAGAGCCTGCTTATGTAAGCCATGACATCAGAAGCGTGCTTATGTAAGCGATGACGTCAGGAGCGTGCTTATGTAAGCCATGACGTCAGCAAGGAGCGTCCAACGGGTATATTTTTGTGTATAAATAGAGGTGTTGGATGTGGAAAAAAAACCAAGAACTTGAAGAGAAAAATTTTCTGTGAGCTTCAAAATTCTGAGTATTCTGCTCTTTCACTTTCAGATCTAAGTCTAGCATTTGTTCTTACACTTTCATATCTACTCTTTGTGAGAGAATTATTGTAAAAGAGGGTTTAAATTACCCCTATTCTTATTCCTTATTTTTTAGAGAGTTTTTGTAAGGGTAAGGCTTTTATTGTTGAGTGAGGCTCAATAGATAAGAGTAAGTCCTGTGCCAAATCCACAAACTTGGTGGTGTATTTATTCAATTGATAGTAAAGAAATTCTCAAGGAGGTTCCTTGGGGAGTGGACGTAGGCCGGCGTGCCGAACCACTATAAATCGTAGTGTTTGATTTTCTCTCCCTATCTCTCTTATTTTTATTTTGATAATTATTATTCTGTTTTTTTTTATTCTGAATATTGTGTTAATTTTAATACTGTGAAATTTTTAATAACCCAATTCACCCCCCCTCTTGGGTTGCCTATCTGGGATAACACAATGCAAGGCACAACTTTTCCATAGCTGAATATTTACATTCACAAGAATTTAAAAACCTACTAAGGTAATAAACTGCTTGTTCTTTGCCTTCTTCATTGTCCTAGGATAAGAAAACTCCCAATGAATCTTCTGCTGCAGCAATGTACAATTTCAAAGGCTTATCACTCTTTGGTGGCATCAACACTGGAGGCTTGGCCAAGTAGGCTTTAATTCCTTCAAAAGCAGTTTGATGCTCTGTTGTCCACACAAACTCTTCCTCATCTTTCAACCTTAATAAGGAAGAGAATACTTTAGTTTTCCCCGTAGTGTTATAAATAAATCTTCGATGAAAATTAACATGTCCAAGGAATTTTTGTACTTCTTTCTTACTTGATGGAGGCTCGGCTTCAATGATGGCTTTGGCTTTATTCTAATCAATCTGTATTCCCTTCTTGTGTACTACATAGCCCAAGAAGTTTCTAGCTGATACACCAAAAGTACATTTGAAAGGCTTAAGCTTCAACTTAAACTTTTTCATTCTTTTGAAGGCTGCTTCCAAGTGAACCACATGTTCCTCCATGGACTGGGATTTTACTATAATGTCATCAATGTAATACTCTAAATACTTTCTAATGAGATCATAAAAGATAATGTTCATTGCCCTTTGATATGTAGTCCCAGCATTCTTTAGGCCAAATGGCATTTTAACCCATTCGAAGGTGTCAATGTTCCCAGGACATCTGAATGCTGTCTTATGGACATCCTCCTCTACAATGCAGATTTGGTTGTAACCAGAATGCTCATCTATCATAGATAAAATCTTGTGCCCTGCTGAACTATCCACCAATAAGTCTACTATGGGCATGGGGTACTCATCTTTTGGAGTTGCTAAATTCAGGTTTCTAAAATCAATGCATACCCTCATTTTACCATTCTTTTTAACCACAGGCATAATATTGGATAGCCATTCAACATATCGGCTGTTCTAATAAAGCATGTCTTAAAGAGCCTAAGAATTTCCTCCTTGACCTTCTGAATCACTTCAGGACTCATCCTTCTTGACTTCTGCTTGTATAGCTTGAAATTAGGCTTCATAGGGAGCCTATGTTCTACTAATGACCTATCCAATCCTAGCAGTTCATTATAAGACCATGCAAAACAATCTTTATATTTCTTTAAAACCATTAATAACTAGTCCCTATTAAGAGTACTCAACCAAGCACTGATGTAAGTAGGTTGTTGTGCAGAACCTTCCCCTAAATTAACTTCTTCCAAAGGGTCTTGTATTTGGAAACTCACTAATGCTTCTCTTTTGATTTTTTCGATCCTCGAAGCAATTTTTTTGCTTTGTTCTGCTCCCACTTTCTCTGATCCAACATCTTTGCCTTCTTCCTCATGGACAAAGTCTGTCCATAAGGCTTCTTCTTCCTGTATTTCCTGGACTTTTGTTTCGATGTCCAATGCACAGTATTTACCAAAGGTCAAAGGTCTGACCTGTTGTTGTTCCTGCTTACAGCCAACTACCATGGCGTCCTTATCTTGTTCCTGAACTTTTTGGATTATTGATTTTAAGTCCAATGTTGAAAACTTGACTAAAGCCAAGGGTCTGGCTTCTTGGGTTTCATCTTGTTGCCTACAACCAGTTATCATTATCATCTTTGATGACGAATTCTTCATCAGCACTCTCCTATGCTAAGTGCTTCAGGTGTGCTACTTCTTCATCAGCTGTCACTTCGGCTGAACCATCAAGTTTTCTCAATATACTGAGTGGTGTCACTCCTTCAGTAGACAACTTGGCTTCTGCAAAGTCAGCACAAGCGACAAAGGGTTGAGGGTCTGCATTGATCTCCTCTGTCTCTCCATTGCATAAGGCCATCATTATCTTTTGATGTAGAGATGAAGGCACATATTTGTTGGTGTGAATCCAATCCCTGCCAAGTAAAGCATTATACTTAGCATTACTATCAATAACAAAGAATGCCGTCATGCAATTTCTGGTTCCTACACTCAGGTTGATGAGTAAAATACCCTGAGCCATCTGTTTATCCCTAGCAAAACCAGCAATGGTTGTGCTGGTTGGGATTAATCCAGGGTTCTTTTTCCCTAGTTTCTTCAAAAAGGATTTCGGAAGCAGGTTCACTGCTGCCTCATTATCTACCAACACCCTATTCATCTGTATCCCATCGAAAAAAGCCTTGATATACAAGGGCTTGACATGTTGTGTCATGGATATTGTAGGATACTCCAAAGGATATGAGAGATTAATACTCACTTCTTCCTCACTTTCGTCCTCAGTTTCATTGGTATGGCCACTTCAGATTCATCTTGAACCATACTAACCTGTGAATCTTCATTAGAAATTGGAATAGGGTCAATCTCCTAACCTTCTTAGTTTCCATCCTCAACCTGGAACTCCTGTGGTAGTATATGCACCATATTCATTGACATTGGAGGAAATAAGCCAAACTGAACTACTGGCTGCACTTGCTTCTTTTCCAAGCTAACTTGTTCAGTTATTTCAGAAACATCTTCCACGCTGCATTCTGGCACTTCAATACTAGTGACTTCCTTTGAATGGTCTGTTCCTATTGTTTTTTCGACCAAAAATGTCTGTTCAGCCATGAAGGCTTCAAACATCTCCTCCTCAACCATTTTTTCCTTTGGTTTAGGTTAACTTCTCCTTCTGTCTCACTGTCACTTTCCATCAAGGCCTAAGCTAGATTTTTCCTTGGTTTCAGTTTAGAGTGAACTTTAGCCAACTGCTCTTTGCTGAAACTTCTTCTGTTTTGAGGAGTCGATTTTGGACTATGATCCAATTTTGGACTTTCTCTTTTCTCTGTCTGGCCTTTTGGCTGGGCCAATGAAGAACTTTTCTCACTTTTCTGCAGATCCTTTTGATACTGAATGTACCTTCGCTGGATCTTCCTCTTTTGGAACCTAGAAATTACTGGAACCATATCTGGTTCCTTTGTTTTTGGATGCTTCAATAACACCCAATTATTTGGAGCCACCAAGGGAGGTTTAACCATTCTACCCTAGTCTCCAACAATACTTCTCTGGGTAGGCATTTCCTTAGACTTGTTCTGCATGACAAACCAATCTGGAACCCCCGGTACCCATGAACTCACTAGCTCAGTTGCTGAATTTGCTCTTTCTGCCTTCAAAGCCAGCTTCGAATCTGCCTGTGGAGGCCATTGCTTGGCCCTGATCCCCTGTCTTGGGCCTAATTTAGGCCTTCTGTCAGGGTGGTTACCTTCCATCTAGTTTGAGATTGATCTAGGAGGCCAATCTCTCTCTCTGATTCCATAACTTGAGCCTACTTCAGGCTTCCTCTCAGGATGATTGCCCTCCATCTTATAGTAATTAGGTGGTCTGAACTCATGTAAAGGTCTCTTGCCCTCGGAATGCACTCTAGTGGCTGATGGTCCAGCCAAGAATAGCTACTGTCTAGAACCAGTTGGGTATGGCCTCTTGTTGTAGGTACTGGTTGGTTTAGGACGTCTCTGCACATCCTTGTAATACTGTTTCCCATCAATTGGGAGCCCTTTCAACCACTTGTAACTTAACCTGCATTTGGGACACATCCTTTGCATGACAGCTGCCTCTAGGGAGTCATCATCTAGTGCCTCTTTACTAGAGTCCTCCCTTTGGTCTGCAAAGCTCTGCTCATTTGTTGGTGAACTTCTTGATAGTAGTCTGGCTGGCAACATGCATCTGCACATTAACCTCTTCCGATTCCTTCAAGGATAAGTTTTGTAAGTCTAGCACAACAACATTGGCTATAACTTCTCCAATCTTTGGGAATGGATTAGTGTCAATCCCTATAGCTTTCTCTACTTTAGTTGGGAATTTTAAACTCCCCTTCCGAACCTGTTCTTGGATCTTGTCCCGATAAACAATATAGTTTTTAGTTGAATGAGACCAAGAATTGTGCCATTTACAATACATTTTCCCTTTAAGTTCTTCTAGAGAAGGAATTTTAACTCCTTTTGGTAACTTTGAGAAATTCGCTGAAAGCAAATGATCAAAAATGCCATCTGCCTTTGTTAAATCGAAAGAGTATTTTCTATGAAGGTCTTTCTTTTTAAATTGCTAGTCTATTGTAGTGTCTTTACGAATTAATGCCTCACAGATCACAGGGTCTTTTCCTACGATCTCTGCTACATCAATCTCATAATTAGAATCCCTATAATAAGTCTTGTATGATGCATTACTTCGATCTTGTTCTTCCTCAAGTAATGATTCATATCTAGACACCTTATAGGTTAATTTCACTAAGTCTCAAAACTCTGTTGAGTCAAATTTCTTTCAAAGCCTAAACTCTAAACCATTTTGAGCCAATCTCACAAATTCAAGCTCTAGTAGAATGACCTTACACTTGTTTCGTGCTCTTTTGAATATGGCAATAAATTGAACAGCCATCTCATCAAGCCTTTGACTTAACCTTGCCAAGTCTGCCATGGAAACTTCTGACTCCGTTTGGAAGAATTGAGCATGAAATGCCTCCTCCATTTGCTGCCAAGTTTGGATAGAGCCAGGTGCAAGGTTAATATACTATACAAAAACAGCCCAAGTTAGAGAATTTGGAAAAACTCTTAACTTCATGTAATCATTATTGGTAAATTCACTACATTAGGCAGCGAACCTAGCAATGTGTTCTACTGTTGACTGGTTTCCATTCTCATAAAAAAGAGCAAAGTCTGGTATTCTAAACCCCCTTGGGTATTCATGCACCCTATCCATCTATTCTGGGTATGGTTTCCTATACATAGAAGTTTGAACCCCCCGAGCCATAGATCCACACATTTCTCTGACAATATTAGCAATTTGGTCCTTGGGAACCATATTTTGTGCTTGTTGGACTACCACTGGAGGAACAAATATAGGATTTGGTAAAAAACCTTGTGCCTGAGGTCCTCTTGGTCCATAGGGAGGTATATTTGGGACTTGTTGTCCCTGTGCTACTGGCTATTGTTGAGGGTATGGTTGACCTCTCTGAGCCTGTCCTGAGAAAGAACCTGCGAAAGGTGCTGTAATATGAGGAACAGGTGTTATTTCTCTTCCAGCCGCAAGAAACCCTTCCAGCCCCCTAGGTGTGAATTTGAACAAGGGATTAATGAACCCCCTTGTGCCAGGTATGGTTTCGAACATGGGATTTGGAAACATTCTCATGCCATTTTCTTGTGTTGGCCCAGATCCACCAATTTGTATAGTTTCACTGTTAGGTAATGAGGCATTTTGATTTACCATGGACTTCGAAAGAGGCTCATACCAAGACTGAGGTATAGGTGATGGTCTTTCATAATTTTGATTATTAGTCTAACCATTAGTATGTCCATTACTTTACATATGCTATTTATCTCTAACCAATCTTTGCTGAAAAACATTTGAAGTTTCATCCATATGCCTTGTGTTAGTTGGTTGATGGAAATTTATCCGATCCATAAAGGATATTGCCCATATTTCCATTGTGTTCATTAACTACTGTCCCATGGTATCTACTAGGCCTCCCCATGGATTCATTGGCTGAGTAGATGGAACAGTGGATGGTCCAATTCCATGGCCTCGTCCAATATTTTGAACATATGGTGCATGTTCTAAATTACTGGTATGTTCGACCATAGGTTCTGATGAGATAGGTGCTTCCATAGGATGTGTTATCACATTATCTTTTGGATTAGGTACCTCTACCTCTTCTTCTACACCTTTTTCCAAGCGTTCATTTTCTCCTTGTCTCCTACGTCTAGCCATTTTAATTAGTCCTACTGGGCGGGCCAAAAATATATGTTGGTTTTTTTGGCTTTCGAAGGTTAGTATTGTAATTTTAAGCGTGCTAGCAAAAATCAATCAATCCTTACAGAACATTAATTGCCAACCAATTATCAGACGATTGTGTTTTAGTTCTTTTAGCCTCAATGAAGAGGACTTTTACCGGTGGCTTGTTTAGGAGAATTTAGTAAATAACAACTAAGTGAAGAATAATTTCAGAATTTCATTAAGTAAAATGAAAAACTTACAATGATCTGACCCAGCCTCATAGAGGTTTACAGCAACAAGCTATTTGAAAGTACTCCTATGAATGAAGTGCAGTGCAGGAATTTGAAGTACAGAAATGTAAAGAACTATAAAAATTGGAAGGGAAAGCAAAGTAAATAAAACTAATTTTTTATTTGAGTTTGGATCTTTCACTCTGGGGCCTTCTCTGTTATTTATACTTCTTAATGATAACCGTCGAAGTGGCCTTCTAACCGTCGAAATGTCCTCCCATGATTGTTGAACATGTTCTCTCACAGTCAGTCCCACTACGCCACCTTTGCAGTTAGGCCTCCCTCCTGATTTTGAATTTGAATTTTGTGAGTAACCATTAGGCTCATCACCTTATATCCCTCGATCGTTCCAATGCTACACAGACCCATTATTATCAATACAGGCTGGCATGCGTTTGACTATTGTTGGCAACTGGTATTAATTTCCCAAATTGCCCTCTTCATGCTACGTGTTGAATTGTGATTGTCTTTTAAAAATTATACAGCCAACAGGCACATAACAAAAATGTTATATCGAAAGCTGCATTGGCTCAATGTGTACAGCGAGAGCGTGAAAGAAATGAAAAGGCAAGCTCTGCATATCAAATGGGACAATGTTTGCGACGTGAATGAGAGAGATCAAGAGAATTGATTCCACCAAGCACAACTAATATTCCACCGAGCACAACTAATACTCCATCGACTCAAAAAGGAGTAGTGTTTACACATTTTACTTCGCCAAGCACATCTTTAGCTTCACAAAGGAATTGATAAAACACTGTATTTAATTCTATAAATAGATATTCTTATTGTTAAGATTTTATTTTATAAATTTTATTTTGTACACAACAAATATTTGTAGGCCTACTCATACAAGCCCATTCCTCCATGAGACTAGGAATATCGGTATTGTTATTTGCAATGAGTGCAATCTCAATATTATCCACATTTCTAAGGTAAGTAGAAAAATCAAGTTGAACATTGTATTCTGAATAAATTTTCGTATTCTTAATAAATTACATAAATACATAATCTTTTTTCATATTTTGAATAAATTTTATTTACTTTTGGTAGGCAAAGGAAAAGGAAAAGGCGAATGCAATGTCTAAAGGAAAAGAAAAGACAACTTCTTTTGATAAAAGAAAGGAAAATGCATGTCCAATGGTATATTCTTCAACATTTTTCTTAAAAATATTTATCAAGTAAAACAAAGCCAATCATATTGTTAAAGTGAACATCAATCATGTATATTTTTTAAAATGTAAAATTTGTGTTGTCAATTTTTTTTGTGTGGATTTTTTACATTTTACAAAAAAAAATAAAATCAAGAGGACGAAAAAAGGTATGTTTTCAATGCTCTTTGTTTTCTGTACACTCAAACGAAGTATTTTTAGCTCTCGCTAACATTTCCTAAAAAATAGTTGTAACCTTGATCAACTCCAAGAAAAACTTTATAACATCTAAGCAAAGGAACAAAGGAACATAGGCATAAAAAAATTTCTAATTTTCTTAAAATTATCATGAGGCAAGGAAGCAAGACAAAGAAAATGTTTCCAATATTCTTAAAATTATCACAAGGCACTAAGAACAAGTGAAATATAACTAAAATTAAAAAAAAATCATTAAATCAAGAAATGAAATAGTAGACGATAATATTTTTATTTTAGGTACCAATGATATAATGTTCACATTTTAGGCACACAATAATAATGTTATATCAAAAACTACATTGGCCCAACGTGCATGGCGAGAATGGGAGAAATCAAATGAATGTATTCAACCAAGACAAACTTCTTTAATACCGTGTCATCATAATCATGCTTGCTTGGAACTAAGAACAAAGACAACTGAGGATTCTCAATCGGCGCAAAAACGAACAATGGTTGCACATCCTTTCACATGTTCGTTCTCAATGCCAAGCACATCTTTAGCTCCACAAAGGAATTGGTAAAAGGCCGTGTTTAATTCTTAAAATACATACTCCTATTATTAACATTCTATTTTAATTTACACAAAACCAATATTTGTAGGCCTACACTTACAACTCCTTCCCTTCAAGAGGATCAATGTACTGAGAAGAAATTAGAGGATATGCTTATGAGTCCAACGGTTGGTACTTGAGCACATATAAATTCATGTTATCATTCTCTTGGCAAGATGGATGTATTATGTCATTTCTGTTCGGTATTACGTTGGATGGATGAAAAATTAGTAAGATCATCTCCAAACCGTCCTCAATTCAGAACATGTCGTTCAAAAGGAAAGGTTAAGCTTCCTCTGCTTATTACACCCCCTTAAATTCTTCAAGCATTATATGATGGGAATGATGATAAATCAAAATCGTTTCGACGTTATACTTGAGTGTACAATGCAACCAATGCTTTTACAAGTCTTGGTGCTACATTAGATCCAAGAGTACTTACTGGAAGAGGCCCTACATCATTCACTATCCATGGGGAATTGCAACATCAAACAAGATCACTACTACCACAATCAAGGCAGGATGCAGCTTATGCGCAATTGTACATTTATGACCCTGATTCAGCTTTAAAAGTTTGCAATCGTAGAAATCCTCAATTAAGAAGAGATGTTCTAAAAAACTATTCAAGATAGTTTATTACAGGTGAATGCATTCGTTGCTAAATTTTGCCAGGCTCATGCAATTTTAAATCAAATAGCCTTGATAGGACGAAATTTACCTACTCATCTCCACTATAGTATAACAACAGATTGACGACGGTATAACCTACCAACTACAGATGAGATTGCAGTTGTAATACTAAGTGACGGAACCAAGGTTAGTGGAATGAGAGATGTTAACTTACATCTACAAGGAAATAATGAGCTAATGCAAATCAATGAATGTCACCCAACATATTTGCCATTACATTATGTTTTATTATTTCCACATAATGAGCTTGGATGGGAACCTGAGATGAAACTGTAGGATGTTCAATGTGATTGGCCTTCAACTGATCGGCTAACTCAAATGGATTTTTATAGTTATCGTTTGTTTGAATAACCCACAGAGTATTTAACAATTTTGAGAGCTGGAAAATTATTCCAAGAGTTTTTGGTAGATGCTTGGGCTGGAACTAAATAAGTTGATTTACTACAAGCTTAATCAAGGGAAAATCCGTGCTGAACTTTACCAAGAATTGACAGATATTGATCCAAATGACTTGCGACCTAATCAAATTGGTCAAAGGTTTGTCATCTTCATTTCCTGGAGATCCTAGACACATGTTTGAAATCTTTCAAGATTCAATGGCTATCACATGATACAACCAACATCCAAACATTTTTCTCACCATGACTGCAAATCCTAATTGGCTAGAAATTACTTCGACATTATTACCGCACCAAAAACCTATTGATCGTCCTGATTTAATTGCCCGTGTTTTTAAGTTGAAGAGAAAGTGTTTGATAAAGGAGATAGAAACAAACCAAGTGTTTGGTAATAAAGTTGCACATGTTTTTACAATTGAATTCCAAAAACGAGGCATTCCTCATATGCATGCACTTCTATTTCTTAAAGGTCTAGACAAAATTCGGATATGTGCTCAAGTAAACAAATTGGTTTGTGCATAATTTCCAGATCCAAAAAATGAACCTATGTTTTTTGAAACTATCAAGTTTTGTATGGTATGTGGTGCTCAAAATCCACAAGCACCATGTATGGAAAATGATAAATGCACTAAGAGATACCATCGAGCATTCGCAGAAACAACTACTATAGATCAAGATGGATATCCTATCTATTGTTGTCGCAATAATGGTCAAGTTCATATTGTGAGGGAGAAAGAAGTTGATAATAGAGACGTCGTACCATACAATGCATATCTTTCTAAACATTTCAACTATGTGGAAGTTTGTGCTGGAATGAGATGTGTCAAATATATACACAATTACATTTACAAGGGTTATGATCGTACAACAATGGTGTTGGGATTGATAAATGAGATCCAACAATATCTCGATGCGAGGTATATTGAACCTCCAGAAGCTGTTTGGCGAATATTTGATCATCCATTGCATGCAGAGATATCAACAGTTGTACACTTAGCACTTCATTTACCAGGAATGCATCGTGTTCTTTTTAATCTTGATGAATCATTAGAAACAAGACAGCAGGGATATGCAATCAGTAAAATGTACTTTGCTAGCCCTAATTGTGGTAAGAGATTTTATTTGCGTTTGCTATCAACTGTTGTCAAAGGACCAAAATCGTTTCAATGCTTACGCACGGTCAACAATGTTTTGCATGATACGTTTAAATTAGCATATATTGCAAGAGGACTTTTAGAAGATGATAATGCCTTAAAGAGGCTGCAGTTATGAAGACTGGTTATCAATTGAGGAGATTGTTTATTATTATTCTTACTCAGTGCTCTCCACTACAACCATATTCGTTATCAATGCATATATGTGATGATTTTTCACATAAGATTCAAACATTGTTTGCCATTTTTGAACCAACTGAGGCTCAAATTGAAGACTATGGCCTATATCTTTTGAATCAAATGCTCCAAGAATCAGGAAAAAGTTTAATTGAATTCTCACCAATGCCACAACCTTCTACAAATTAGAATGTAGTAGTTGGCAACAGGTTGATATTCGAACATCAACAACTATCGAATAAGGCACACCAGACAGATGTAGAAATTATTATTGATCATCTCAACAATGATCAACGAACAACTTATGATGCAATCACTTTCTCAGTCTTTGAAAATAAAGGAACTATGTTCTTTTTGAATGGAGGTGCCGGAGCAGGGAAAACGGTTTTGTACAATACAATTGCATTGAAGTGTCGTAGCCTTGGCCATATTGTTATTACCGTGGCCTCATCTAGAATTGCATCATTGTTATTGGTAAGAGGTCGCACTTCTTATTCGACTTTTTTCATTCTGTTGGATGTATTGAAAAATTCAATTTGTAGATTTAGCAAGCAATCATTACAAGCAGAATTGTTTAGAGAAACAAAACTTATAATATGGGATGAAGTTCCTATGCAACATAGACATTGTGTTGAAGCAGTTGATCACACACTTTGGGACACTTTTGATAGTGAAAAGCCATTTGGGGGTATCACTGTTGCTCTTGGTGGAGATTTTCGACAAATCTTACTAGTTATAACCAAAGGAGTCCGTGAGTAAATTGTGAATGCATCATTAAGACACTCTTTTTTATGGAAGGATATACATGTTATGTCTTTAAATTTGAACATGCGCTTGAATCATGCAAATCCTGAAAATGCTAATTTTGCAAAATTCTTGATGGAGGTAATATTTCTTCAAACTTTTTCTCTATTATATGCTGCTTTTAAATTGACGAAATACATTTACGTTTATGTACTTTAATTGATTTTACTTACTATTTTATTTATTTATTTTTATAAATAGATTGGGATCAATCCTCAAGAAATTGTTAAAATTCCATCAACAATACACAAATGCCAAGATCTACAAGATATAATTTCAATAGTTTATCTGCAACTGGATATGGCAATGACATAGATTGCAACATGTTTAACTGAATGTACAATTCTTTTTGCACAGAATGATGATGTCGATGCTATCAATACTGCTGCATTGAATATTTTTCCCAGTAACACATATACTTATCTGGCAACAAACAAGATATCTGAAGATGATGAAATTGATCGTACTCTAATAAATAGATATCTTAATGAGTATTTAAATTCATTAGTTCCTCGTGGGCTACCAGTTTTTAAGATAGAGTTAAAAGTGGATTGTTCTATAATGTTGTTAAGAAATATTGCACCAAAAGATAGACTGTGCAATAGCAGAAGATTGATGGTTTCTAGATGCAATACTCGCATAATTGAAGCTCAAATTTTAACTGGAGAAAAATTTGGCAATTTGGTATTCATACCAAGGATATCCTTGACACCGTCTTCTTCAGAAATGTCTTTCCCAATGACAAGACGTCAATTTCCAGTTCGATTGTCATATGCCCTAACCATTAATAAATCTCAAGGGTAATCTGTGAAATTTGTTGGAGTTGATTTTGCACACACCAGTGTTTAGTTATGGGCAACTGCACGTGGCCCTATCTAGATGCATATCTTTTGATCGTATAAGTGTCTTCCTTCCCAATAATGAGCCAGATTCTATTACAAACATTGTTTATCCTGAAATTTTGTTATAGTGTTACTTATGAATCAAATTAATTTTGTCAAAAGGTAAAATTTATTTATTGATAAATTTGCTTCTATTGATTACAAATTATTATTTATAAAATATTTTACTATATATGTCAACTTTTGTAGGATTGGTTTAAAAAATATATGGAGCTCAAAAAGATAAATACAACTAGATTGCTTCAATGGGGATGTAACAAGGTAATTTTAATTTGAAAGTGTTTTGATATATATATATATAGATTTTCTTTTACTAATAGACTACCTTTTTTATTTTTATAAATTAGTAGATTGTCATGCATGCTCCTCACTAGAGATACATATAAGTTGATACAAAAACTTTTTGGAAAGTGATAAGGCGCTCCTAGGAATTCTAAGAAAAACCAAGTTTGAAGATCATATTTATTTTTGTGAAAAGCGTACATATGCTAGCTACGATCCAAATTTTGTAAAGCCTTACTTACAATAGTTTTGTAAAGTCTTTTATCTATGTGAAATTTATAACTAAGTTTAGATGTATGTTAAATAATATTCATTCGAATTATTGGCTTGTGCTATGAGTTTGTTTTTGTAAATGTAACACACTAGGTGATATAGTCTTTTTTTTGTTTTTGTTTTTTCTCCCTAATATGCGCTTGAATTAGGTTAAAGAAAACTAATCATATTTTTATTTGGTTAAATTTGAATTTTTGCTTCCTAATATTGGTTGATGTGCTTAATTTGTTGTTTTGCATTTTCTTTGTATTACACAACATTGGCTAGTGTGCTTAATTTATTATTTGACATTTGCTTGGTATTGCAGAGCACTAGCTAGTTTGCTTAATTTTTTGTTTATTTTTTTCTATTGCAGAGCATTGACTAGTATATTTTGTGTTATTTGTATTGTTTGTGGGACTTACATTTTGTTGTTTGTTTAAAATCATGTACTTTTCTCGTGCTTGAATTTTATGTAGCATTTATATGTTTACTTTTCACTATTTTGTTTACCTATAAATTTGGAAAATTTATGTTTAAATTGATGTATTTACCATTTCATTTATTTAATTTTCACTATTTCATTTATTTAATTTTTTGCACAATAAACTAACCACCAAACCATAAAAATTGATAGATTTCAACCGTTAGATTAAAATTGATACAAAACTATAGCCATGAGATCTCTCTTCCTTATTTCAACCAAAGCTCACTATCTAAAAAAATGTGGAATATAGAAATTTATTTGGGTACTGTTATTGGCCAGGGTAATAAAGTGCTTATTTTCTATTACAAATTGCAGGTAGGTTAAAAAAAAAAAATACTACAATAGTAAATATTTGGTGATATGGTCTTTGTTTGTATTTATGTCATCACTATTTTTACATTTTCTTGATAAATTGTAGCAATTTCCATCACATTGCCTCCACCACTACTAATCATGGACCATACCATTTTTTACCATTTAAATTTCTATTTGACAAACAAAAATGCAACTATTTTTGCATTGAGAATTTGAGTTCAAATATTATATCAATTACAATGATATTATTGAAACTTGCTTATTGTTAAAAATAAAAGTTTATAGCAAAATTTATTGTTAAATTCAATTGGACAGTTTAATATGTTTATCGTTAAGTTTGCGGTACAGATAAGGAGAGTCTAATTTTTTTATTAAGTTACATCTGTCTAAATTTTATAATTTTGCAAAACATTTAAATGGATCTGAAAAGTGAAAAATATTTTGATTAAAATATTAAACAGTTCACTAAAAATTTAAAAACTATTTTTGGAAACTCCAAAACTAAGTAAGTTTTGAATTTTAAATTTGTAAAAATTATTTTCATTCCAACAATATTTTCACCATGCCTTCAGGCACAAGCATACCCTAGTTCACTTATAACTAGGGGCAGAACTATAAATTTTATCTAAAGGGGCCAACATGTATATGCATAAAAAATATTGAGTTAGTGCGTTTAAGGTTTAAGATTTAGGTACATTACTAATTGAACATAATTTCTTATATAAGCATTGTCAAAGAAGTATTTCATGAGAGAACTAAATAAATCTAACAAATATTTTTTTTAGTTTTCAAAAATTTTGAACTACTAGAATTAAACCATTATTTTAAGCTATTTTATTGAATGATATAATTAAGTAAAGAAGAAGTGAAACACGTTTAAGACTCCTAAAACATAACTTCAAATTTACACTCAATGACGTTGAATATTACATGCCAGTTGATTTATTTAGAAATTAATCAATTAAGACCTAACTCATGTCATATTATTGTGGATAAATTTAGGAATAAATTTCAGGTTCTCTAACATTACTCATAAAAAAGTGTACACACCATTTTTTTTTCTTAAATTAAATATAAAAAAAAAAAAGTGACATGTACCTCTTATATTAATAAACTTGACTCGATAAAATTGATGCTATTATTTAAAATGTAAAATAATTAGAGATCATTTTTATTATAAATTGTGAAATATTAACGAAATAAAAAACTAATAAAATAATTCTATACAATCAATAAATTATCCCATTACATAATTTACAAATATTTATAAATATAAAATTAATAATAACTTATAAAAAAATCGAAGGGAGCCAGGGCCCTCTCAACCTCTGCCACTTATTTTGTTTTATTTTTTTAAGTTACCTCATTTTAAACTGTCTTTTTTATCATATGGTCACAATTGGAGAGATACATCATGCGATGAAAATAAAATTTAAAATAAATTATATTTATTATTAATAAATTATTTTATAAATTTGAAATAATTATCTTAACAAAAATTAGTATAATTTACCTTCAAACTTAAGATAATTAATGAAAGTTTTGGACTACTTAGATGGAAAATAATAATTTTTCTCCAATTTTGTGTCATCAAATGTGGTGGACCAATTATTTGATGTAAAAAATGTCCTGTTAAATGAATATATAATAATTATAACTTACTTGACTCCATATAAGGTTTTTGAGTGAATTAACAAATGCATTCACTTTAGTAAAGAACTTAATTTTAATTTGTCCCGCATTTAATTTTCGAGATACTTTTTGTTAATAGGTAATATTCACCTTGTTTGGTTTTGATTAATTTTTTTAAAATTAATTTTTTTATTTTTCATTATTTTGAGTTTTTAGTAAAATATTTTAATATTTTAACCAAATTTGTTACTTTTTAGATATACATAACCTAGATGTACCTAAAAAGTAAAATATTTATAAAAAAAATTTAAAAAATCAATAAATACACAAAAATATGAAAATGTATTGAACTTTTATATTTTTGATATGGATATGATTTCTCTCATGTTGTCATCTTAACTTGATAAAACATTTGGGCTTGGTAGGCCTATTTTAGAACCAATTTCGGTGATCCAAATAATTCACTCAACATCGATGTTTAAATAATATTTATTTAAAAAAATGAACAAATATAATTTAAGAATAACTATCTATTTTTTGTAATACAAATTTGATTCAAATATATAGTTATCAATATCCGATCATCTTAATTTTTTGTATAAATATTTTACTCGATGAGTCTTACAAAGTGAACGATTCGGATCACCAAAATTGATTCCAAAATGAACTTATCAGGCCCAAACGCTCTCTTAAGTTGCGATAACCAACTTGAGAGAAGTGCTAACTTGAGAAAAGTCAAACCTTTTTTAGAAGTATTTATTGAGTTTGTTAAAAGTTTTTTTCATAGATGTTTTATTTTTGAAGTATATTTATATTAATGTCTCGTTTGACAACTTTTAGTTTTAGCTAAAAAGTCAAAAAAATCACCATAAGTTATCACATCGCTCTCTTTACTTTTCTGAATATCTTTTCGTAAAAAAAAGTTAAAAAATTACTAAAATAAATTATTTCCAAACAAAGCCTTACTGTATCTAAATTTTTTTTTTTTAATAAAAATTTTTTTATAATAGCATTAAAAAAAACTTAACAATGATAGGGAGCTCTAAAAATGATTTCTAAAACCAACTCTAATGAGCTGACAATAAAGAGAAAAAAGAAAAAAAAAAAGTTAAAATATCACATCAAGAGGTGAAACCCAGAGAGTAACTCTAACCATACTCTTTATTTTTCACTAGCCAAAGTACAAAAAAAATACACTATTTATTTTATCTAATTATTTTAATTATTATGTTCTCCAATCACATTCTTTATTTTAGCTAATCATTCAAACTAACTTAATTAATTTTTAAAACAAAAAATAGTAATTGTTGATATTTTACTAATATAAATTTGCCCATACAAACATACAAAATCTTTAGAATGAGGAGAAAAAAAAATACAAAATAAGTTATTCCGTAATTCATTAAACAGAATTGAAAAAATATATAAAATTGCTACATACAAATATACATATATAAAATATATAAAATCTCAAATCCAAGACATAAATATACAAAAAATCAATATATATACATACATATTTGTTTGGAGAGCCTTTAGACCTCTTCAATTGTAGTCACCAAAAAAATAAGATGATAAAATAGTTAGTCCAATAATCAATCTATTAAAATTTAAAATTAAAATTACATTAATTAAAATACTTAACAAATCTTTTTTAACTATCTCATTAAAGATGCTTAGAATTCTTCATTTAGATCTCTTAAACACTTTAGAAAATTTTTTAAGAATAAACCAAACAAAATGATTGCTGTTATATTTCAGGTCACAACCAATGAAAACCAGTGTTTAGCAGGCCGGGAGGGATGTTGTCCTAATAATGTTGTCTCATTATTATGTGGCACCGGAACATGTCAATGCAGAGGGCCCACTCACATGTTATCAAATGTCATGTAAATGGTTACATCGGCTCCACCATGTTGGGATTATGAATATCATGATTTTCTGATGGTAATGACGTGTCCCCATTAAAACGAGAAATTATTCTTTGTAGACACCTGTCGATATTAATGAACCTCAATATATATTTTGATGTTTAGTCGAATATTAAATGCCAAGAAAAATTACTGGATAGACTAACGATGGATTGCAATATTCGTACATAGTGAGTTAATATGTTTTAAATGTTAAAATATTTGTTACGTCTGGAAAAGCCATATTTTATGGTTTGAGATAGTAGTGTTTTAGAAAGTTATTAATAAATTAATTTTTTAATTTTTTTGTTTAAAAAAATAGGAAAGTGATTTGACTTTAAAAAGTTAAAAAAACTACTCTCACCGTTTTAAAATAATGGTCTCTTTTGAGAAATTTAATTTTTTTTTGATAGAGCAATTATTACACTTTAAAAAAATTAATTTTTTAAAATTATTTTGTGATAGTACATTTTTTAAAGAATATCAATGTCATAATTATACTTTTTATGTTAAGGAATTTAAAAAAAGAGCAAAATAAGAAATTTATATTATTTTTGTACTTAATTTTTAAAAATAAACTAATATTTGGAAATAATAAAAAATAAAATAAGGAACTAATATTTTAAAATAGATGAGTAACTTTTTTTACTATATTGTCAAAACTCCCCATCGTTTTATTGGTGCAAAAGCAATAACTTTTTTGTAAAAAAAAAATAAATAAATAAAAGAAAAAGATACTCTAAACTATCATCACAGCATCTGTGAACCCAAATCTTAAAATAATCGATTGTCAATTTAATTTAACCTAATTTATAAGAAAAGATCCACTGCCAAAACACTAACAGAGCTCAACAAATTACGAACATCAACTAAGTTTTT